>CAJNSZ010000713.1:0-56328 GCA_905329745.1 Rotaria sp. Silwood2 | reverse complement strand
TTGACTCTCAGTTATAGAGGTAATAGAATCTACTGATTGTTGTAACGTTATTACTTACATGATAGAAGGTCTTTGATTTCTTCATATCACATCGTGTATGTCTATTTCTGCCCATCTTTACTGATTAATTTAAGGTACCCAATAATAATTTTTACATCTTGCTTTGTAATGATACACCCAAGAATCATAATACAAGTCGCTCTTAGTAAGCATTCGTCCACTTTATCACAAACTGATATATGATTTGTATGATATACGAGGTTATTAAGGGCATTTCACTTACTGTGTTTGGTATATGTTTTCTTTTCTTTCCTGCCATTCTTATGGTATCGAATGACGTCAAGATTGTTCTTCCATTTTTCGTTTTCATGTGTTCCTTTTTAGAACATTCGAGAAGGTTCTCTCTAAATTGCTCATATATATATATATGTGCCTGTGTTCTCAAGAGTTCAGTTTTTCTGGAAGTTCAATTGACTTGCTTTTACAGTTCAGTGACTGAGTTATTGTTTCTTCTCGATTGGCAGATAGTACTGTGATACGATTTGTAATAAAGGAAGTGTGAATATATATATATCTTATACGATCATTTTTCGTTTTCCTGTATCTGGGTTTATTAGGAAAATCTTTTATATTAGAGTTCACTGGTGGGCGTAAATATCTTCGTTGTTTCATCACAACATCGTCCAATATACACTTCATACAAACTCTGCATCACAAGGTGATCTCGTACAGTTTGAGTTGAGCAGTGATATCATCTTCTTGGTTAACAGTTAACGTGTCTGATGCCTACTGGTCAGGAATACTCCACCGACTTAAAGAACGTCTTTGTTCGAGTGATCGCATTTGTGGAAGCGGAAAAAACTGGCCCTCAAATATCCCTCAACAACACCACAAAAAGAATTCAAGCAATCCTTGGATTATCGAAAGGGTCTGTTTTTAATCTCAAACAAGAGATGAAGCGCTTGAAAGATGAGCAAGAAGCTGACGTGAGAAGAGAGAGAGAAAGAAGAAGAAGAAGCAAAAAAGAAGGAAGAAATAGCCAAGGTGCAACAGAATGCCAGGATGCGACTTCGTCCTCCCTCGACAACGACGGAGAATCCGATTTATTCTCGATTAGATCAAACATCCGCAGCTGCTTCTCCCTCAATATCACATAGCAAACGATATTGGGAACCGTCTATTCCTACAACTGAGTCTCCAATGAAACAAGGAAATTCAGGTCGTCCACGCTTGATTCTTAACGAGCAAGGGCAAAATGCCATTAGATATCATTTTCATGTGATGCTTACCGAAAAATCTATCCGACGACTAAGACATTACTTGATCGATTGCTTGCGGAACACCATGATTTCCAGGTGCGCTCGATTACCACATTATGGCGCCAGATGCGTCAGCTTGGATTTTCGTATAAAGCAACTGCAAAAAGTCCCGTGCTTCTTGATGAAGTACATTTTGTTGCTCAACGCGCGTCTTACTTTCGTTACCTCGACGAACTCCGTGCTGCAGGTGCTCTTATATATTATCATGACGAGACGTGGCTGGGTGCTGGGGAGGAGAAACGTAATATTTGGGTTGATGACCAAGGGAAAGGTCGGCTGCGCAAACAGGATGGACAGGGAAAGCGCATTGCCATTTCGGCAATGATGGGATTGGAAGGTTTCGTTGAACCGATTGATGTCTGGCAGTGCGACAAGGATCATGCTATGAACAGTGAACGATTTCACAAGTGGATAGAAGATGCTGCTTCTCGTCTTCGGATTAAACATGGTCCTGGTCAACCTATTGCCATAATAATAGACAACGCACCGTGGCACAATGTATTGTGTGATGATACCAAACCACCACAACGTGCTTGGACAAAATATAAACTCCAACAATGGCTCACTAGAAAAGGTATTGCATGGGATGTCAAAATGTCCAAGACCGAGTTGCTCAAACTTGCATTGTCAAATGTACCACCGAAACGATATGTGACTAATACAATTCCCCGAGCCTTCGACGTCGAAATCTTGCGACTTCCGGTAAAGCATTGTACACTCAATCCCATAGAGCTTGCGTCAAGGGGGAAAAAGCGGCTCCTGGCGGCTCCCGGCGGCTCCTTATAGATCCTAGAATCCATAGAAGCCGGCAGAATCCACCAGGAACCGGTAGGAGCCGGTAGGAGCCGCCAGGAGCCGGTAGGAGCCGGTAGGAGCCGGTAGGAGCCGGTAGGAGCCGGTAGGAGCCGGTAGGAGCCGCCAGGAGCCGGTAGGAGCCGCCAGAATCTACCAGGAGCCGCCGGAATTCACCTGAATCTACCAGGATCAAGAATAAATACTATCAGAAACCCTTCGAAAGCAACATTGATTAATTGGGCCAAGCTTAAGATTGACTTTAAGAAATCAAGAGAGAGGGTTAATGATATAATACTTATGTACTCATACTTACAAGTAACCATTAGACCTACGATAGTTCCAGCTCACGAACAGATTCAAATGATTTATTTAGCGATTGGAATCGATCAGCTCATATCAAAATAACTGCNAAAACAGCGAATCACCAAGGCAACAAGATGGCGCATTCTAATATGGACTTTTTTCATTTCAGTAACCGATGAAGGCTCAATTGTCGGGAGCTCAACTGTCGGGAGGCTCAACTGTCGGGAGGCTCAACTGTCGGGGGCTCAATTGTCGGGGCTCAACTGTCGGGGCTCAATTGTCGGGAGCTCAACTGTCGGTGTACCCAATGAATCGACTATGTATGCGTTCTTTTGATCTCAACATCTAATACTAGAAAAGAATGCTTAAAATATTTTAGATTCATTCTTTTTTCTTGTATTGATTTATTCATACGAATCAACGATATATTATAAATATGAAAGATTTGCTCCGTTCTATTTGTTTATTCTCTACTTCTCAAATATTTCTATTATTGTGTGACTAATGAATAGAATTACTTTTAATTATTTTACTTTATTCACATACATACATTTTCAAAGCAAATATACAAATTATCGCGATAACATGAAGGTTTTCTCATATTATTTTTGAAATTCTTTACTTTCATTAGACTCAATCTATTGAATATCAATTCGATATGTTGAAAACACACAGAATTCTTATGGATATGAACCTGATTATCACTCGTTTTTAGTTTTGATCACTCTATCAATGTTTTATTCCGATCAGTTGTCTATGATTTAATGTGAAATGTTCATATTTAATGATTGCTGCTCAAGAATCAACGTAGCAAGCATTTTAATAATGCATTATACTGTGTTATAAATCAATCGATCAATCAGCACGACAAACGTAGGCCAGCATTCATGTTCGAAGCGTTGCTCTGTTTTTTGTAAAGTATTGTTTTTCTTTCTATCGATTTTTTTTGTCAAGGTTTCTAAGGAACAAGCTCATTTTTCTTTCTCATTTTCATTTCTCGTTACAAGTAATTGAAAGAAGGTAAAAACACGATTCACATATTCAGTAGTATTTCTTCTCTAACACATACACAAACCTCATGTATTCCAGTTCGATATCATATGACAGCAGAAGTTCGTGATCAAGAATATTTGAGTAATAGATGCATTCTAGATTTCATAAGCAATTAAAGCAAAAGAGCAGCTAAAAATATTTGACTTAACATATTATTTTTTTTATTAATAATCACTTAACATTATATAAACAGTGAATGAACGGAATTTATATCGATTGACTGTTACTCAAAATAAATCTCTTTGTATTCTGGCCTATAAAAGACTATACTTATTGCTCTCAGTCAACATGACATACATTATAATTTTTTTTTTCTTTCTACTCGACTTTGTACATGTATATCGCATGCGATTTAAAAAGAAAATATGTAACAAATTAATGCATACCTAGGTCAATTATGCTCAGCCGTTTACCGATCAATTGCGACAGTTATATTGTCGTCAAGGAGTAGCGTGACAAAACGGCAACTGCAAATGTTCGTCGGATAAATATCATAAAACATTGTATGTATCAACTGTAAACAATTTTATAAGGATTTCTACCGTATTTCGTCGTAAACAACCGTTAACGATGGCAGGCAGAGGTTCAGTATAAGGTTTGATGAGCTATATTTAAGTGAAAAAATTTTAAAATAGAGCATTGATTGTCATAGTAAAACTTAATTTAACGCAAATTGTTATTAATTGAAATTTAAAAAAAAAAGAGTTCAGTTTAATTCTGGATTTTCAAGTGTCCTAAAAGAAAGAGCATGAAACACTAAATAAATATTGAAATCATCGTTTCAAATCAGATCATCTTATGAGAATTTTCAATGAATTTTTAGCTTTTAAACAATACAATCATTATGATTAGTGAAAATTTCAGCTATGAGACAAAACTATCAATTTTGAAAAGTAGAATCTATTCTTTTAAATAAGATCTCACTGGGGTAGGTGTGGATGAGATTTCTTTGAAACCCACACTCACATCCTTTGTTTTAGAACACTTGAAAATCTTGAACTACATTGAAATTTTTTTATCACAAATTTCAATAAATAATATTTTACATTTAATTAAGTTTTAGTATGAAAATCAGTGATTTTTCAAAAAAATTTTTTTTTTTCATTAAAATATAGTCTGTCAAATCTTACACTAAATACCATCTGAAAAGTCTTTCAATGATTGTTAAATAATTAATAATTGATTATGTAGTAAAGATGTGCTAAATCCTTTTTCGCTGGAGACAATTTCTGTGTGGTAAAAGTTGAAATAGTTGTGCCCAAAATATTGTTTGTATCTCAATTTTTCAAGAGGCTGTGTGAAAATGCGAATCGTAGAGAAAAGCTCAGATTAATGGTCGTTTGCCCTGAGTTTCACTTTTTTAATTTGATTATTCTATTGTTCATTTATGAATTTTTCGTTTAAATTGAGAATAGTTGAATGTCATTCTTGATGTGAATGGGGTTTTGAAAGAGTTGTCTATTGTTCTATTTGTGTTACAGATTTGAATTCATTTGAGAAGAAATATGACCAATATATTCAAACAGTATTTTACTAAGCTCAACGAGAAAGTGAGTACGTTGTATGCCAACAGTGTACTTGGCTTAGTGTTTGATTTAATTGAACTGAAGACTGGTGTTCAATCTTCTATTGTTGCTATGGGTATGTTTTGAATCGATCTTTTCTTGTTTGTATCCATACTGTTATCTTTTTCTATAGCCCTATTCAGTATTCTTGTGATCTATCTAGTGTTCGGCTGGTGCAATGATTTTGTTTGTAACTTCATTGGATTACTCTATTCAGCATATTCATCGTGAGTTAAATATTTTGTCTAAATATCTTGCTCTTTTCAATTAAAGTACTATTGTAAGATGGATGTAAAACTTGTTTCGAAATCTATCCAGTTTGAATTACGAATGATTTGTGTTTTGGTATGTTAAAGGAGATCTTCCTTTTCCTGTAGTATCTCAAGAACAGACCAATGAAACTTTCCATATAGACAGATTTTGAGTAGTAAAGTAAAAGTTGAGCTAGGATAGATTTGGTCAGATCCTTTCTAATCATAGATTTAGGAAATCAGAATGACAAATGAAAAAAGGTTTTTGCCTATCTCTTTTGCCCATTATGGTGGATTTTTTATAGCGAATTTCTGTACAGGACGGTACGTGACAATATGATGGAGTAAAGGGGAGAAATTTAATTTTGGGAGAAACAAAGAAAATTGTCGCATTTGTTTTGTTTATTTTTCAGATTTCCTTGTATACTCTGACGATAGAACTTCTAAGTTTTAGTTGTCAAAATTTATTTGTCAGTTCGAGAACACTTCAGAATATACCATGATTGAAAACACGTAAAATTCGCTGTTTTTTGTACTTCTGCGAAGTAGATGCTATAAGTAGTAAAACATTATTTCAAATAAAGTTATGATAATTACAATACTAAATAATTATTTGATGTTGTTTCAATAATATAATTTGATAAAATACCTATATATCGTTTACTATAATGAATTTCTATTTTAATAGGAAAATCTGATGTACATTCCATTATAGAACTAGTCTTTGCCATCAGTGAATAGAGTTTGATTTGCGAAAAACAACCATGTATACAAGTCAGAAAAATCCAAACCTATTGGTAAGAAATTCTCTACCGGACTGGTTACAACACTGGGACACACATTTAAAAATGTGTCTGATTCTAAAAAGAAAACGGTTCTCGTACGAGAAATATATTGAGAAGAAATCTATTCATTCGAAAGAAATGCGTAGATGATTGTTGAATAAATGGATTTTGATTAGAGCCGATATCATCTTGACTAAAATTTACTTTTTAATAAGTCTTCAGCAACATCACGACATGCATAATTCAGGATTTAAAGTAAAAATAAAATAAATCTTGATAAACCTATGATGGACTGGACATAATTTTGGAAAAAAATATAATATTTGTAAATTATTGAGTTCTAAGGTTAAGTGAAACTATCTTTTCTGTTAAACAACTGCTAGCATCTCAATGCTGATTCATAACTTTAGATCAGAATGTGATAACGTGAAATCTTAATTAAGAAAAATAAATTTTATTGTAGAATGTTTGGCTAGAGTCGTTTGTGATGACTTAACTATACTATGAGAAAGTTTAAAATCTAATCAATCTTTTTCAACATTGTTTCAGCAACGAGAAATATAGAAAAGTAATTTCAAGACGAGTTTCAGATAGTTTCCCATGCAAAAGTCTGCAAAAAGGTCTTTGAATAACACGATAATAAATTCTTTAACCAATAAAGAACATGACTACAGCAAGGTAATATTTTATCTTCTGTTTGAATATGAGAAGAAAGTCTGAAAAGAATAGCTATACAGATGATACATATATGATATCTACAATAAACATAGAAAACTATATCGAATAGCATAGATTTTGAAAGCAAGTACGTGGCACCAAGGTTCGACTTCATGACATACTCTCAATATTTGTTTATTTTTAAATCCCCTTGTTTCCTTTCATTCGTTTTCTTATTTGTTTTTACTTTAAAAATATCAACATAAAGATTCATTTTCAAGTATTCGCTATATGTTCGTAAACTATACTTTCACTCGAGATTTCACTAATTGATGCACTCGTTTTGTTTACTATCAATGTTGATTTCTCTCTCTATGAGAATGAAAGTCGTGACAAACTGAGACAGATAAAATTAACATCACTTCAATTACATATGCTCATGAAACTATTTCAAATAGAATATTTATCAGTAAAATTATATTACAATAACGACTAACTTTCATTTGTGTATGATTAAGAAGTTTCATTGATTATATACTTATGATATAATTCAATTTTTTGAAACTTTTTATTAGGTTTATGGCAATTCAATTGCCTGGCATATTCGATGAGAAACGATTGTTGATTTATTGGATTATTTATTCATCACTTGGCTGTATCGAATATATCTTACATGGTTTATGTGATTTCTTACGATTCTATTGGCTTGGTAAATGCATTTTTCTCGTCTGGTTTCTGAAATCTGGATCATCATCATCAACTGAAATGACTTCTGAATCCGAGACGACTGATTTGATTAAGAAAGAACCTACTGTCGCGCGCAAAAGAGCAACACAAGGTGACCGTAAAAGAACTCAACTCAATGGTATGTATAAATCATACTCCAACATTATCATTCAATCGAATAAACCTACTGATTAGATAGTTTTATTTTTTATCTCAAGCGTTCATTGTATGTATACATAATCAATAGCTCCTAGTGAACATTGGAACTTTTATTTGGTTTTAGGCAAATGTTGCTCTGAAAAAGAGAACGATCTGATTTAAATGTTGCACTTATAAGACATTTCTAGCATACATTTTACTTCGAACTTAATATCAATAATTGATTCATTACTGTTTTAACAAAGGGTGTATAGTTTGATAATATTTCGAAATTATTACGTTTTCAGTTCACTTAGAAAAATTCTTACTTTGGAATTGTCGGATAATCATAGAACATTGATTGATTGCTTATCATCCGACTATTTACGAAGAAATGAAAAACAAATAGATTCATTTTTATTTTATCATTCTCCCACGTGAATATTGAATATCATATCATGTAATCTTGGTCTATAATTTTGTAGAATATGCCTGCATATTATAGGAGAGAACTGGTGGATCTAACATTACCATCGTTTACTTTAAGATTCATTTATCATCGTATTTGAGGAAACGTTATGTTTGTATTTCAAGAAATTTCACAAATTATTGAATGATACACGGCTACTAGGTTTTATCGACCACTGATGGTTATGTCTCTTGTGTTAAGCTCTATTCCCTTATTATTTAAAGATTCATCTTACTTTGATGAATATTCATTCAAGCTAATTGAAATACTAGTCAAATGTTTTTTTTTTTACTTTAGTACCACCACGTTCTACAGTTCTTAGTCGTGATGCCAAGTGGATACAGAGTGCTGTCACTGTTGCCGGAGGAAATGGTAATGGCAGTAATCTAAATCAATTATGGGCACCTTCTAGTGTATTTGTCGATGATGATCAAAATGTCTATGTCGCTGAGCCTGTCAACGATCGTATTGTTGAATGGAAAGCTGGTGCAAAAGATGGTCGATTGGCCGCCGGTGGTGGTGAACTCATGGAAGGAACCAGCAAATTGGGTAGTCCATCAGATGTAATTATTGACAAAAAGACGGATAGCTTAATTATTTGTGATACTGGTAGACGACGAGTAATTCGATGGCGTCGTGAAGCTGATACAGAAGATGCAACAATTGCCACAGACATCGATTGCAAAGGTTTGACAATGGATGAAAATGGATCTATCTACGTTACCGACAATGGAAGAGATGAAGTTGTACGATATGATATTGGAGATAGTGAAGGAGTGATAGTTGCTGGAGGAAACGGAAAAGGTGATGGTCTAAATCAATTGAATAGTCCTTATCGTGTTTTTGTTGATCAAGACTATTCGGTATATGTTTCCGATGAAGATAATCATCGTGTCATGAAATGGACAGATGGTGCTACCGAAGGCGTAGTCGTGGCTGGTGGTCAAGGAGATGGTGATAGTCTTTCACAGTTAAAATACCCTCGAGGAGTTATTGTAGACCAATTAGGTACTGTCTATGTAACTGATTACGGAAACGCGCGAATAATGCGTTGGCTCAAAGGCGCTACACAAGGTGATATAATTGCAGGTGGAAACGGTGAAGGAGAAGAAACTAATAAATTAACATGGCCTAATGGTTTAGCATTTGATAGACAAGGTAATGTCTATGTTGTGGATGCAGGCAACGCTCGTGTTCAAAAGTTTGATATCGCTAGAAACTATTAATTATTCACAAGAGAACTCTATCTATAATGTAGTTGTATTAATTTACAACTGACTAAATAACACACCATTTATTATTTTTAGTTCCTTCAATTAGACGTATTTACATTGTTTGATGAGTTTAAAATAAATCATCTATTCAAATCCAACTCGATACACAAATAAGTATAATATACAAAGCAAGGCTGTGAGTATGGATGTGGTTATCGATTAAGAGATGTGGATCCGCATCCCACCCACACCCCGATTAGTTGAGCTACGGTCGGAACAAAGAAAACAATAGAATATTTGAAAAATATCTTTGATTACTTTTCGAAAGTGTTTTTGTCTAATTGTTTATCAATGTATTCTCTAGCATTATTTGCTTCTGCTTCTATGGGAAACATTCTCAAGACTAAAAACTTTTGTAAGATAACTGATAAATGTTAATCTCTAGAAATAAAAGAGCATTGTTGAATATATATGTTTGGTTCATATAGGATCTCATAGTAAACTTAAACATATCCAAAGTAATCACATGAAAGAATAATTGCAAGATCTTTTTTTCCTCCATTACAAGAGATTTATCTGGCTTTAATTTGATACAATCATTGTTTTTCAATAAACTTCGTATTCTGTTTCTAAAAAAGCAACACTGCAATCAAAACTAATTAAATTTTAAAAACGAAAATCCTACAAAATTCAATTGCTTGTCTACATGGACGTTGACAAGGTTCAAAATATATAACTATCACGAGACTAAACTCTAGTTAGTTTTAGTAGTAGAACATTTTTGCTCAGATATGTATATTTAACTATTAACTCATTATTAGATTAATGGCATTTATCTTTAGTTCAGTTTATTTTTTGTATAATCAGAAATCTATATTAGAATGACGAAAATGATTACATAAACCCTTGTACATTTGCAAATAAAATATAAAAACTCAAATGAAAAATTGATGAAACATGGCTTGTTTCCAGTTATTTTCAAAATAAAAATCATTTTTGTTGACAATTTTTATCTGTCTAAGTATTCTTGTGAAGTTTGTTATTCATTAGCATGCTGTTGCTGATTACCTTTAGCTATGATTGATTTTCTAAATGGAATGCTGCTTATTGGAATAGTCTTGTCAACTATTCTCGCCATATACTTGCTTAAATCACGAAAATATTTTTCGATTGTCTAGTTATCCAGCATTAGAATATGAGTCTATTTAGAATGATTACTATTTGAATATTTAATTTTCCTATGTCTGTGAAATTTTCTTCGGGTATCACAATGATAGTATAACAAATAGTTCAATTAATCTAATTTTGAGAACAACTAATGCTTTTCAAATAATACACGCTACTATGTCCGTGTTAAATTCAATGAATGCAGTAAACAAAGTGATAAATACTTCAATATCTACACCAACGAAAACGACAATAATTCATAGAAATAAACCAAATTATTTTATTTTTTATTACTTTTAGCTTTTTAGATTGCATAATAGGCGTCGCATATGATGATATGATTGATCAATGACTCATGCTTGGCATTATCCTTAGCAGATACAAAAATATTAATTGAACAAATGCTAAATACGTTAATGTATCAACTATGTTAAGAAGTGGTTGTCCATATAGACCGTGTAAAGAATTTTACGATGAACCTTTTGAGTCTGAATGTGACTGTTCAAGAATAAAGCTGAATGAGATATTCATAAGATACGAAGAGCACCATTATTTCTGGGGTGAGTGTGGCATATTGTCGTGGGTAGGTGAGTCTAGATGCCGGTGTCGGCGTGCTCGTAATTCTATATCCGCCCACTCTCACACGCATCACCCACACCCAAGGTAATCACAAAACTTAGGATCGTGTCATATAACATTGAAAATTCTGAATGCATTCTAGATTTTTAAGTTCTCATTTATCTACAGCCGGATTTCTACTGGAGTTTCATGACGTGTTGCGGTAACTGGAATCGGATTTGTCTATCTTTGATTACAGGAATCATTTGATTCTAAAATCAAATATAGAAATGTTTTTAACTGTTTGCCCCGTAAGTTAATGAAAAATAGATTAAAAAAAAGCGGGAAGAATGTGACGTAAAATTTTTTTAATTTTTTTACAAGACTTTCAAAAACACAAACGTTCGAATATGTGTATCCTTTTCCCTTCTAGTTTAATATCGTTGTACTAATAAGAAAAAAAGATGATTAATGTCGGTTTTACAAATAACCCTCGGTTTGACTAGGTAAAAACGACTATGCAAGCTAAAAATAAAGAAGTTGATTTTTTGAAGCGTATGCATAAACTGAAGTCGACGAAATGCCTCCACGCAATAGGCCCTCAAGTTTTTGATACTCCATATATATGATTTCCTCTATCATGGTGATTTTCGCAATGCTAGTAACATGAAGCTTCTCAACAAACTCGATATTAGAAACATCTTTAGCATATGTGATTTCTCATTAGAAGAAAAACATAGTGGATCATTTCAATGTGCTGCGGATCGACGTGAACGACTTAAATGAAGTCGACATTCGTCAACATTTCGATCAAACGAATATATTTTTGCATGATGGTCAATCCAAGAACGAGAAAATTCTAGTTCACTGTCAAACAGGCGTTTCTCGTTTGTCCACATTCGTTCTTGTTTATCTGTTGAAGTAAAAAAAAGCTTTCGTTTGTTGTTTCCGAGCTACCAGACTTTTATGTTTCATTCTTCAGGTACCACAATTATACATTGTACGAAACTTATGATTACCTAACCGATCGGCAACACATTGCTGGCTTAAATCACGGCTCTTTTTGCTGCAATGAATTTGTTATGAGGCAGGTTTGTGCAAAAGCAAATCCAGCAATGCAGCATGTAATCTCATCGAACCATTCAAAACTGAAGGAGTCTCTACCATCGTCGAACTGATCCGTTGAATTCAAAGTCGGCATCTTTGTGATGTCTAGTATTGTTAGAAATCTTTTAGCTGATGAATGATTTTAAAAAACAAGATTTCTTCCCATGTGCAAAGCAGCAAGAATCGTTTGTTTTGATTGCAATCAAAATCTATTGAATCCTTTATTCAATCCAACTATATACATGAATATACAAATTTTCTATTAGATATTACGAGACCAAGTCGATTAAGGGTGCTTCCCCCTTCCGAAAAACAGAAAATGTAAATTTTGGTCGAATTTATCGATTTGTGATTTATAGCGGGTTAGATAGAGCAAAGTGTCTACTCTGTTATACACTAGTGTTTATTGATTTAACGTTGAGATTTAAGGGCCTTACGTAAGCTTTCCTTCTGCACCCTCACAAAGAAGAATATAAGATTTTTCGGAAAAATTTGATTTTCAGAATCTTTCAGGTTTCTCTGTTAGGACTACGTAGTGGTGGATACCTTTATATGTGTTCATCGGAATCATTGTAATCTGTAATATATGATAAATTAGTAGAAAATTCTTGTTACATCAGTCTATGGAGAACATGTATCAAATTATGATACTGAAACTTGTTTTGCGTTTTTCTCAAAATAGGATTTTTGATTTTTACATTTCCGTGCGTCCCAGATTTCTCCGCCAATTTAAGCGCTAGAAAGTTGGAGTGGTGTCAAAATGTAGGCAAAACTGAGCTCTACAGCTTAACAGAGCCTCATTTTCCAATTTATCCCTAAATGTTTACTAAAAACTAATTGGTCTCAAGAAAACCCCGAGGTTTTTACGAATTTTGCGGGAGAAGTTTTCTAGAAACTCAAGCGAGGGAAAAATTGGAAAACGGGGCCCTGTTAAGTTGTAGCGGTAGGTGATGACTACACTTTAAAACCAACGCCGACTTTCTAGCAGCTGAAATGGCTGAGAAATCTGGGTCGTATGGGCACCTATATTTTCGCCCATAATCATAAGCTAACTCTTTGTAGGCACAATATATCAAGTTGAAATTTTTACTGTGAGATCCCAAGTTCGAAATACATCTTTTCTGAAAATTTAATCAACACCAGACGCTTGGAAAAAACTTTTTTTTGAGGGGGCCCCTTGAAAGTTCCAGATAGAAACCTAGGTTTTTAGTACATCCTCATAAAAATCTCATTTTATCCTATTTGAACTACTTAATACCATTTAACAGCTATTGTCAAAGCATTTTGGAAAAAGCAAAGTGCTATGAAATATTCTTTCGAACTGAAAAATACTATGGTAATATTTTGTAGGAAGTCAGTTGAGATTGCTTCGATAGGAGAACTTTTGCACGTATATCAAGCGCTTTTTCGAAAAATGATAGTACATTTGTACACTTATTTGTGTTGCAGTAAGTGACAATTGTTGTATTGTATGACATGGACTGTGGCGTAGTCGGGATCGGACCTATGCCAGAACTCAATTTCACCATCGTAATTTATGGAAAAAAAGGGAGGGGGGCGGGGAAGAGCAGTTCTTTCTTCTTGTGGCCTGTTAACTGTAGTCAAAAGTCAATAGACAGGGCCGGCTCACTCAGTCTTGGCTAACCGAGTTGGTGATTCTGCCAGTTTTCTTCGATGGTATACAAATGTATCTCCAAATTCTTATCGAATAAGCTCGTGTTGTATAGCTTTTTGCGTTGATCATTCTGGCTAAACAAAAGATCTTGCATTCAAAACTTAATACGAGAAAAATCAATGAAATACTTTAAATGAATATTTCAGCCAATTTTTTGATTCCAAATGTGTTCTTGCTCAACACGTCACACAGTTATCCCTTTCATATTTTACGAATGGCAATATTTTAGGTTCATATTTGCTTACAGCATTGATTAGTGTCTAATATTATGTATTCTTGAATATAGTTTCTTAATACTTTTCTATATCTTTACATTAGCACTCTTTTACTAGACAAATAAACAATGAAGAAAATACAAAAAAGTTAACTTATGATTTCCCCAAAAATGAAATTCTCGCACTGGTGATGTATGCAGTTCGAGAGATCAGTAACTCCTCTATCGAACCCTGTAATTGAATTTTTATGAAAGTATCATGAGGTGATAAAACCGGGTCAAAATGCAAAAAAAAGATTTTCTCCTGGTATTTAACTTGTACTTAAGCGTTTTGGAAGTTTCCCGGCATTTATTCATATGCCTCATAAGTAGAAATAAATAACTACATCAGATTCATAATCAGCATGAAAAATTGCATCAAGCAAGCTTTTTATAATACTTAAATGCTTCCTTCTTGTAGCCTGTTGATCAATAAATTCATTCTTCATCATGTCAATACATCGGTTCTTATTTAAAAACAAGTAATGGGTGTGGGTGTGAGTGTGGTTGCAACATAGATCCATAAAAATACCCACATGTTTGCCAAGCGACACTGAATGCCTTATTCAAATCTTCATCAGTCATCGTTGTTAAGGGTGTATGAGTTTGTATGAATCCGTTTTTTTTTTCAACTTATCTATTTCAGTTCAGATCATAATAAGAGATTGATAAAACATCGGTTAAATTGTGTAGAAATAAAAGACAATAATCATTATATCTAGTCTGTGGGAGAAAGTTTTGACAATGAAGTCAGAACAACAGCAAGAACAACACTGTCGCATTTTATTCACAATTATCTTTTTCTTTTCTTTTCTTTGAATGACGAAGTATGTGCTCTCATTCATTTTCGTTCTTCTTCTTCCTTTCTTGGTTGAATCACAGAAAGTTACTCGTCACCACTTTGTCAATAATACCCTTCAAGCAAACTAATAAATGCAAAAAAGTACTGCATGTGACACACATAAAATACACTCATTCCCATAGAAACAACCAGCCAGAAAAAAAGGTACTGATAAAAGAAAAACAAGAAAAAAAATATATAAAACGAGACGAAATCATACTCGTCACATTCATCATCACATTATATGGACAAAAAACCATCAAAAACAAGTGCTGCTAGTGTAGCATCAACAGAAAAAGCAACTACCATCAGCACCGCCACCATTACTCTACATAACACAGCCGTTAGTCTACATAACACATGGGCTAGTCTACATAATGTTCGGCGTGTGCTACAAAATTTTCTTCTCATCTGGCTCGACGCCAATATTGATGAGTCGCAAGAAGATTTCAAAAATTCATTAGTTCACCTTCGACATATCGTAGCATCGATCACGACCTTTACAGATGTTCAAAATTGTACTGATTTTCTTCGTGAAATAGAAGCAGAAAAGGTATTTATGATTGTTTCTGGTTCACTTGGACAAGATATTGTACCAGAAATTTACACATGGCCACAATTACACTCAATTTATGTATTCTGTAACAATCAATCGATGCATGAACAATGGGCCAAAAAGATCTTAAAGATAAAAGGTGTTCACACTAACATCGAGTCGATCTGTAAGGCATTACAAAATGATAGTGCACGATGTGATCGAGCATTGATCTCAATCAGTTTTCGTGGCATTGATGCAACTTTTATGTACACGCAATTGATTAAAGAAGCTCTCTTGGAAATTGATGATGATGGGGACGGCGATAACAAATCTATCAGAGAATTTGCTGAGTATTGTCGTCTTCAAAATGATATTGCTACAGACGAGATTGAAAGCGTTGAACGTGAATATCATCAACACACACCAATTTGGTGGTATACAGCA
The DNA here is from genome assembly GCA_905329745.1 of Rotaria sp. Silwood2. Taxonomy (NCBI): domain Eukaryota; kingdom Metazoa; phylum Rotifera; class Eurotatoria; order Philodinida; family Philodinidae; genus Rotaria; species Rotaria sp. Silwood2. The sequence continues at coordinate 40,470 of CAJNSZ010000713.1, read as the reverse complement.
CCATTTTTTATCTATTCAATGCTCAATCGAGGTTTACGATTGCTTGACGTTGACATCATTCTAAAAATGGGTTTCTTTATTCGGCATCTACATCGACAAATTGAACAGTTACATTGTGAACAACAATCTAAGGTGACAACAGCGAAAGTTCTAACAGTATACCGAGGACAAGGCTTATCTCTGCAGGACTTTGAAAAAGTTAAACAAACCAAAGGGGGACTTATGTCATTTAACAATTTCCTTTCAACCAGTCGTGATCGAGATCTTTCATTGAATGCTTTCGCACGTCCAGCAGCACTTCAGGATCCTGATTCAGTTGGCGTACTATTTGTCATGATCATTGATCCGAAACTGTGTGCAGCATCTTCAACTCCTTATGCTAGCGTCAACAATCTCAGTTTTTTCAGCGACGAAGGTTCTGAAATTCTCTTCTCTACGCACACAATCTTTCGTATCGATCAAATTAAACATATCGAGGATCACGATACTGAGCGACTATGGCAAGTCAACCTGACTTTTACAGGCAACAATGACCATGATTTAAACGCACTCACCGCACACATGCGCAAAGAGCTCAGCTGGACGAAAGGGTGGTCTCGACTAGGTGATATACTTATTAAAATGGGTCACTCTGCTAAAGCAGAACAACTCTACCAAATCCTTATTGAAAATGCACATGAAGCTAACGATCGAGCAAACTACAATTATCAACTTGGTTTGGCGTATTCTAATATGGGAGAATACTCAAAAGCACTTACATCTCACCAACAAGCACTTGATATCCGTAAAAAATCACTCCCTCCAAACCATCCAGACTTGGCTACTTCGTACAATACTATTGGCTTGGTATACTCTAACATGGGAGAATACTCGAAAGCACTTACATCTCACCAACAAGCACTTGATATCCGTAAAAAATCACTCCCTCCAAACCATCCAGACTTGGCTACTTCGTACAACACTATCGGCTTGGTATATTCCAACAGGGGTGAATATTCTAAAGCACTTTCTTTTTATGAGCGAGCACTAGATATCCGCCAAAAAATTCTCCCACCAACTCATCCAGACATAGCTACTTCCTACAATAATATTGGTTTGATATACTCTAACATGGGCGAATATACGAAAGCACTTTCATTTTACGAACAAGCACTCCATATTCGCCAAAATATTCTCCCTCCAAATCATCCAGACTTGGCTACTTCCTACAACACTATTGGCTTAGTACATTCTAACATGGGTGACTATGCGAAAGCACTTTCTTTTTACGAACAAGCACTAGATATCTGCCAAAAAACTCTCCCTCCAAATCATCCAGACTTTGCACAATCCTACAACAATATCGGATGGGTACATTCTAACATGAGTGAATACTCAAAAGCACTTTCATGTTATAAACGAGCACTTGATATCCGCCAAAAGATTCTTTCTCCAAATCATCCAGACTTGGCTACTTCCTACAGCAACATCGGTAAAGTATATTCTGAAATGGGCGAATATTCAAAAGCATTGACATCCCATACACGAGCGCTTGATATCTACAAAAAAACTTTTCCTCCGGATCATCCAGACTTTGCACAATCCTACAACAACATAGCTATGGCATATCAAAACATGGGCGAGTACGCAAAAGCGCTCCCGCTTCTCGAACGAGCACTTGATATCTGTCAAAAATCTCTTCCACCAAACCATCCGAACTTTGCACAGTCCTATAAAAACATGGGTATGGTGTATCAGAATATGGGTAATTACAAAAAAGCACTTTCATTTTTTGAACGAGCACTTAATATCAACGAAAAAATTCTTCCTCCATCGCATCCGCATATTGCTCTACTCAGAAGTAGCATTGAATGCGTGAAAAAGAAGATGTAATTGATGTTTTTCTCGTTAGAGTGATTGATTACTATGATTGCAGTATTTTTTTTTGTTTCTAAGCTTTTTCTTGCTGTTTCTAAAGTAATAAATAAGACTGAATATTAGCTAACACTAGCATATGGTTACCGCAAATATACAGATCTATGATGCCAACTGAAGGTGGACGTTTTGAAAATTTATTGGAACTACTATCGGCGCCAAAGGTCAAGGCAGTCGGCTGTTTTTTAAATAACGTTTGATAGCCAAGATCCAAGAGCATACTTTTATAAACAAAATATTTTTGAAAAGAATTCTGAAGACTGGTTTTTTAGAGGATCTTTGAAAGACCCCGCTGGATTTCTGAAAATTGCCATAGGAGTCTATTGGTTTTGTTACATATTCGGAATCAGCATCAAAAACTGAGTCGGAATGTGGGTGTGGGCGTGGTTGAAGGTGTTATCTATTCTCTTCATCCACACCCACACCCGCAAAATAATCTATCAAGTGTACATGAAAGTTCACCATTAATGAAATTGAAAGATATTATTTATCAAGTGCCTTACAATGAAAATACGATCTTGCATGAAGCTACTCGTCTCAATTGCTTTGATATCATAAAGTTACTTTTGGAATTCGATGCTGCAGGTCCACTAAGAAATCATCGTGGACAAATACCGTATGACTTAACGTCGACAGACGAAATTCGACAACTTTTTGACCGTTCCCAAGATGAAATTCCACTTGGATTCTTTTGATATTGCATTCTGTCAGCATCTTCTTTTAATGACAATGTTAAATGTAAAAGTTGCTCTCTCATTCATGACGAATCTTTTTTACGAATGGGAACTCATTGATTCACATGCCTTGCAAAATGCACCTCGATTTCGCTATGACTTGGAGCCATTTATGTCTCCATGGCTTAAAAATAACATCTATGCCACAATAAAAAGCTACTTGAGAACACGAATCGATCAGATACCAGCATATATTGCGATTAGGCTATGCTTTTAGTCGAGTCATTTTTGTCAAAAGTGAGATTATTGAAGATTTCAAGTGAAAAAGAGAGTGTGGGTCCGTTTTCTTTAAACTATCACACCCATCCACACCCACATCCTGTTCACATAATTTTCAAGAACAAGAACACTAAATCAATATATTTTCAATATATTTTTTTTCTTTATATATTTCACTATTTTTTTAAAATCTTACTCAGGTTTTCCCGCCTGACAGATACGTACACAAATTTAAAATACTTCAAACTAATTTTCTTCGTAAGACCCTTTATTTCATAAAAGGGAATAAGAATATCTAAAGAAAACCAACTTCAAACTAATAGTTATAATCATTCAATAAATGAATAATTCAAGTTAAAAGTTTGAATAGTAATCTTTTTCGATGACAAACAAATATATGTTTTAATTCTGATCAAAATAGTGAAAACATTGAAAATAGTCGATTATTTTTATTATTTTTATCAAATTTATCTGGTTGGAAAATTTTTGAAAAAGTCAAAGCTTTGTTACAAGTTAGATCAATTTTTAGAAAAGATTAATGAGGAAGTAAAAAGAATCCTAATTAAGACTATGTTTTTGTTTTCTGATGTCGAAAATCAGTTCCTTTGTATTGACGACAGAGCGTGATTTGATTAAAGAAATGTCATGATTTTAGTTTGTTGAAGAAAGCAAAAAAAAGTACCATTCATTCAATAAAAATATGAATCGAACAATAAAAAAATTTAATTAGCTTGAAAATGACTTAGCTTCATAGGATAGTTTTCGTGTATGTGATTGCAATGTATGATTTGTTTTCTTTGCAGAGAATGAATAAATATCGAAGCAAAATAATTTGGTTTTATTCCAATAGAAAGGTGAACTCAGCAAGTGTTTGGTTAAAAAGAAAAAAAAGTCATTTTTACTGCTTGTATCGCTCATTCATTATACAGCAAACATGCGTATTGTAAGAGCTCTGTTTTTCAGTTTCTTCTTTGTGTATGTGAGAGGTTTGGTGATTTATTTCTTCTCATTTCGTCCTTTCATAGTTTTAACAATATTTAGGTCAAACTACAATAGCATCTAATTACTATTGTAATCAAAGTAATAATGCCGTCCAATTTACACTGTCTTGGTCTTCTCATTCTGCATGGGAACCAGCATTGAATTGTTCTTTACAACCATGCAATCTAAGCTCCAATGATAACAACAACTGTCTTTCATCATTAACACCTTGTTTCGATTATCGTACACTCAATAATCTAAGCTATTGTGCACCTGCTATTTTATGCTCCATTTTGGAACCATGTGATAATATTACTTATAATTGTGCATCAAATACATCTGTATGCATCGTTAACTCGTGTTGTTCACCACATGCAGTGTGTTTACCATTGCCATGGGTGACTTTCTGTAAATCAGGTAAAAATGCACTTCATTCACATTTGGTAATCTATAAGAACCAATTTAAGTGTTTTTTTTTCTGAATTATAGTCGCGACTTAATTTTTTTTTAGCAACTCATGACTAAGTTTTATCATTGAGTAACGGTAACATGTAAGATAGGTAAATTTAAATAAGACGGACTAATGAAAAATGAAACTCAACAGAAAGTAAAATAGGAAATACAAAGGGATTGAACTTTTGAATGTACTTAGAAAATTAGTGACTGATGTAACACTGCAAATCGACAAAGACAAAATCGATCAATTTTATGAACATTTAAAATCTTGTTTTTCTTGGTAGAATTAAGGTTTATCAATACAGTTTTTAGTGAAAGAAAATGAGCAACTCATACGTTATTTTTTTCATATTATCAATTGTGTATATAATTGTAATCAGATTTGGAAAAGTATTTTTTCCGACATTTCGATTATCCAACCTAGAAAGATCTTTATTACCCGAAACGTGAGGTGAAATAAGTGTTATTAACATGATCAAAGATATTGTTTACACTAGATACATTCATATTTCCAATTTGAGATGGCTTAATTAGGGACAGCTTTCATATATTTCGGCAATAATAACTTGCAAGATGTTAAACTATGTCATTGATAATAGTTTCTTGATCTTGAAAATAACTTTTATAGATAAGTTGGCCAGTTATCTTTATCGTATCCGTAGCGAATTCGATTATGGTAAGAGTTTCTTTGGAATAGCATTCATTAGTAACAGTAGTATTGAAAGTAAACTTGCAAGACTCAATAACATCTTGATGTGAGCTATCAGATCTTATTTTTCTTAACATTATTATATGAATCTGACGAGCTTAAGCAAAAGCTCATGTATGAGTACCTAATTGAATGTCTCATTATAAACTACAATGACCTTTTCGTCTATTCATTCATGCTTGATTAAAAAGATCTGTTTAATGTAGATTTTCTTTTGCTTACTCTTACATTTGATATTTCTTTTAAGTTCTTTGTGTTATTACGGTTCTTTAACAATATTAGATAACTCTTGTATTGAATGTAATTTTGTCGATGATGTTAAAAAAAACCTTCTTCCTCGGAAATCAATTTTCGATACCCTCTATAGGGTTTTCATGGAACTTTCCGAAGATGAACGAATAATGAAAGGAAACAATCTAAATTACTCTACTTCTCCAAACTTCACCGTTCAAGAGATTCTCAGGAGCAAAAATGCAAAATCGGGACCGCACGTATACAAATACTTTTCCAATACATTTCAAGCTACAGCGCTATGGTTGTGCTCATTTTAACGAGAACTCCTCACGAATTCATATGAGGGAAAGGGTCATTTTAATTTTTAATTTTATTTCATTTTTGATGCCGTCGAATTTCTAGAACTCCAAAACTGTTAGGAGAAGTTTTGAAAATCTATGAGAACTTTGATATGAATGGTGAAATGCAAAATCAGTTGTCCTTGTCCGAAAGAGAATACACGTAACTATCGAATAGAAACAAAGTGCAGTTTACTAAGACGCACATTGCTATACAAGAATCGATGCAAAGTAAAAAAGTCTAACATTTTTTTTGTGTAATTAATTGAAGAACTTTCTGCAAGATACATCAATTATGCTTGTATTACGTAGCAATCCAAAACTTATCTAGAGTTGTATCTACTGGTACTTCAGTCACACATTGAGATATGATATAAAGTCGTATCTCTAAAAGAGTTCTTATAGTTTTCCTTTGAAGGTGGTATGTGTCTTGTCACTGGAGAATTTTAGAATCCATCATCATTTCTCAAGCAACCTTTTAGAGCCTGAATTTATTCTTTTGAGTTTTCAAACTAGGCACTCTGAGAGTCATGTCTGTATGTTTGTCTCAAAAAAGAATCTTTTTCTCTTGTAAAAGTCGATCTTCTGACGATGGGACGGAGGAGGTTTCAACTTTTCACAACTATGTATGTCGTTCAAAATGAAATTTAGAAGAGAACATTTGTCGATTCTCAGGTAAATGAATCCGATATCGGATCTAATCGTATCTGATCGGATTCGACCGATCGACAAAATCCTATGGGTATCGGCACTCGGAAACACTAATGGATCCGACGGGTAAAATCTATTTGATTAGTTAAGTACTAATGAGTACCTGGTGCCAACAGTAGACCCTGGTCAAACAATCGGACGCTCAGATCTTACAAGATCCTACCTCCAATCCTGTAGGATCTTGTAAGATCAGACGAAAAATCATACAAAAAACCGCAGTCTCAGAAATCTGACATGAGATCATATTTTAAGATTCGTGAAAGATCTTGCTGTCCTACAAGATATTATCATAAGATTGAAGGAAATTGTATATGGCGGTAAGATCTTTCAAGAAGTTTATAACACGATCTGATGTATGATTTCTGAGACCGCAATTTTTTCGCACGATTTTCATACGATGTCGTCTGCTCTGCAAGATCTTACGTCTGATTGTTTGACCTCAGGAGCTCAGTCATAGCAGTGCGTTGGATTTCGACAGTAGGATCCCATCCGATTCCAACACCATGGATCCGAAAGTCGTTCCGTATCCCGAATTCCAATAGGGTTTCGTCGACCTTATTGGAATTCACATAAAATCCGATTGTTGGAATTATTGTTCTGAGTTTGAGTTCATGTGAGAAGTATGTTTGCGTGGATGGTTTCTATAACAAGCAATTGCATTGCATTCTTCCATCTTGATTTATATTATAGTTGAATTAACTGTAATATCTGTGCCAGTTTTACTAGATTGAAACTAAGATGCATTTTTTTTCCTTCATCAGGCATATTTTTTGAGCTTTTCTCTAGAGAGAAGCTCATTTTTAGCAAGCCATTCTGAATACCTAATCGAGAAACATGTACTATTCATATTGGCAAAATCAAGAAAGACGGATCGGTCAAAGCTGGAAGATGCCGCAAATCGATACAAATTAGATGTTGTAGTTCGCGCTGCAAAGTCTCCAGAAGTTTTATGGTGACAATCTGCTAACTTAGCTTTTTTTTCTTCTGATGGAAACGAACTGAAAATTATGGTAAAAATCCAATGTTCAAGCTTAATCGGTTTTCACTTTTCTTCTCTATCGAATGCGATGGTTTTTCTACATCTGTTCGGTCATTTGCACTGGAATCAGCTTCGTTTCTCAACCTAGAATCATTGATGTATATTGATATGATTAAATATGCTTTTTAAAAAGGCAGATATCGTTGTTCGGAATCTTCAAGAACTAAAGAAATTCTTCTAGATTTTTCTGATTTATAATAATTTAACTAATGAATTGTCTAAAACAGTGTCCATTCGTGAATTCATTTTTGCAGAGAGTTTCCTAAGACTTAATGTGAGGAAAACATACAAATTTCTTGAATTATGTTCTATGTTGAATATGGAAATCATGGAACTGTAAGGAAATTCACTAAAAAAATTTAATTAATCCGTAAAAATTCATATTCCTCAATTATAGCTGCCTGACTTTTTGTAGTGGAAATGTAGGTCAATCTATATGATAAATACCGTGACTGATTCACTGTAAAAACCATTATCGATTATCTAAATAAGAGTTCTGTCAAAGTGAGTTAATAACTTTCATACTGCTCCCTATGAAAGGATCAATGACATCGTGCAAGAAAGTCGAAACTAGTGTCCTGCACGGGTACGACTTTTTGCACTCAGACCCGGCCCGGCACTTTTTTTCACACCGGGTCGGATTGGATGCTGGGTACCCGACCGGACTGCAGAGCATTGGTCGAAACCTTCTGTAGTCGACATGAAGTATGAAAAGTTGTTGCACTTAATACAAGAAGCAATATTCACTTTGCAATATTATGAAATAATTTACCTTGCAAAAGACAAATCTACGTGTTCGATGGTACTTCATTTTGCAGTTTGAATATATTTCAATGGTTCTTCTAGGATGGATTACCACTGGTAATATGAATAACGCACGATATTGGCACAGAGCATCCTTATTAACAAATGGAAAAGTATTAGTTACTGGTGGATGGGATGACAGTTCTTTTTTAAATAGTACTGAGCTGTATGATCCATCAGCAGGAACTTGGACAACGACTGGCAGTTTGAATAATGCACGATCCAGGCACGCATCATCCGTATTGACAAATGGAAAAGTGTTAGTTACTGGTGGAAGCAATGGCAGTTCTTATCTAAATAGTGCTGAATTGTATGATTCGTTAACAGGAACTTGGACACCGACTGGTAATATGCATGATGCACGACTTGAGCACGTAGCATTCGTATTAACAAATGGAAAAGTGTTAATTACTGGTGGATGGGATGGTGGATCTTGTCTAAACAGTACCGAGTTGTATGATCCATCAACTGGAACTTGGACAACGACTGGCAATATGAATAATGCACGATATGGCGGCACAGCATTCATATTAACAAATGGGAAGGTGTTAATTACTGGCGGATGGGGTATTACTGGTGTTCTGAATACTACTGAGTTGTATGATTCATCAACAGAAACGTGGACAACGACTGGTAGTATGAATAATGCACGATATTGGCACGCAGCATGCTTATTGACAAATGGAAAAGTGTTAGTTACTGGTGGATGGGATGGCAGTTCTTATTTAAATAGTACTGAGTTGTATGATCCATCAGCAGGAACTTGGACAACGACTGGTAGCTTGATTAATGGACGATCTGAGCACACAGCATCCGTATTGACAAATGGAAAAGTGTTAGTTACTGGTGGAAGGAATGACAGTTCTTATCTAAATAGTGCTGAATTGTATGATTCGTTAACAGGAACTTGGACACCGACTGGTAATATGCATGATGCACGACTTGAGCACGTAGCATCCGTATTAATAAATGGAAAAGTGTTGGTTACTGGTGGATATACGAATGGTGCTCTAAATAGTTCAGAATTATATTAATTATCTCAAGCAAATGAAGAATCAATAACATCATGCTTAGAGGTACATGATTTACGTTGAAACACTAGTTTGATAAAGGAAAACTGATGAATTTAAATGACTTCATTTCTTGCCTTTGCTAGATTTCCATAAACTTGATAATTCATTTTAAAATATCAAATTATTTTTATTTTTAAATTTAAAGTATGTTAAGCTTATTATGTTGAAAAGTCTCCATTTATATAATCATTTTAATAATGGTAACTCCCAGTTCCTCCGCGAAACTGCGGTATATTGATAGCAGTGAGAACCTCTATCAGAAACGACAGTTATTGAAACGCAGACCAACGTAACTGCATCGCATTAATCGTATCGTAAGATCCGCTGTAACTGTAACTGACCAATTACAAATGATTTCTCCTTATTTGTAATTGATCACACTCCAGCACTAAAACTTAGCGAGAGAAAGACAATTTAAAAAAAAGCATCCATGATACTTCGGTTCGTATCTCATTCTACCGTCTACCACTCCCCCCCCACCCATAATAGAAGGTCTCTTTTGGCAAAAAGTTTGAAAAACGTATTAGAAGACTCGGGTCTTTTAATCTACCAAGAAAACTTTTCAAAAGGTTTTTGCTGTTTTTATAACTAAATATACCGGCAAAAGATTGTCAGCCTCATTCGATGACTGGCAGATACTCCCTATCCATTTGAAAGGAACAAGGAGATGTTTGATATTGCATGCTCCTCCTTGAGCACCATCGTTCACTACATGTCATTTTATTTTTTCTTATTCCAAAAATGAGATTATACCAGTTTCCATAAAAAAGAGTTGAACAATAAGTTAAAATACTAAACTTCATATATTCATTGAGATTCTTTTAGCTGTTTATCGATTCTTTCTTTGCACTTGAGCTGTTTAAGTGCTAGACTCAATTTTTTTGCGCTAACTAGTGTTTGGGCAAAGCCATCAAAATGACTAAGTATACTGATAGGAGTTCATAAAATTCTGGTAAAAAATACTATAGGAATTCAGCGTACTAACTTTTGATTATCACTTTAATTTAATTAGAATATTATGCATGATTTCGGTAAAATATGAATAGGAGTCCGAATTGCTGAGAAGAACACTATATACTACTCATACAATCTTCTTTTTACACAGATTTCTGTCGACTTTTTCCATATCTAAAACTTGTAATTTTTCCAGTACAGATGTGTACATCTTTGTACTTTCAAGAGCTTTAATACATTTGTGGGTCCTTTCATAGATATTAACGTATGATCGAAAGATGAAACTTACGACGGTCACAGTAATCTAATCGAATAAGTGCCGTTTTGATAATACTGGGAAAAGTTTCTAGCTCAACCTTTAAGGAAGTAAAATTTGAAACACGATGTAGCTGTTATTACTCATTGCATGAAAATTGTTTTATTCGATTTATTTTGGGACACATTGCTTCCTAATTATTTACTTAATCCTCTAGAATTACAAAGAGGAAATAGTTCATACATTCTAATAGAATGTTAGCGCTATTCGGTCTTTGATCCTATATCAGCAAAGTCTGCCGCAGTCTGGATGCGGGTGAGATCTCTTTGAAANTTCTTTTATATTTACATTTCATCTAGATTGCATATAGATTGGTACTATGTATCAAAACCGAGCACCTGTCAATCGTATTCTTCACAACAACAGCAATAGTCAACGTGAAATTCAATCTTACTTTTGTTCATATGTTCAACCATTCTCATCGGATGACGATGGTTTTGTATCACAAAATTATAATCGAAATCCATCTTTTGCAATGTCATCGTATGATAGGCGTGCGTTACATCATTATTACTGTGACTTTTAAACAGAGAGATTTCCAATTGTTTTAGATCAAACTCCTGTGTCATCAGCATCTGTTAAACACAAATATGATAGAATCTTGTGTTGAGCAACAAACAAAAATTGCCGAAGAACTACGTTTATTACGCAAGAGTAATGAGAAAACTCAAAAATTAACTAATATACTAATTAATGTTAATCAATTAAGGAATCTCAATTTTGAATTCTTGTGTGATTTTGTTTTTGATAGAAACTTGCAGTGAACAACCAATCATCTCATTTACCAGTACATAATGAAGAAAATTTATTTGCTTCAATATCTTCTTCATCATCCATCACGTCGATTGTTTGTCAGTTAATTTGTAAAGTATATACATGTAAAGAAATTGAAAATGGAGTGATAGAAAATTTAAAAAATCGACGTTTTGGCATTATCAAACGTGAGTATATTATTGTTTCACTAGCAGAATGAATGACTTCTTTTTTTTTTTATAGAGGTCATGGCGACGGCTTTTTTCAGAAGAAGAGCACGAAATATTCTACATTTTTTGAAATACAATCGGCAGCAAGCATGTAAGCAGTCAAAAACCATGTCGTAAACCTTCTTTTGACTTCATACCGAGCAAATATCTCAAACAACTGGCTTTACTATTGAAATGACTCATCAAATATAGAGTCAAGAACAAGTCGACCATCAATATCAGCAGTTTCTTTTTTTTTTATAAATAAGCTGACGAGTAAATTTAAAAATAGTTTCAATTGATTTTAGCATTGTTTCAACATAACAGAGGCAATCTTATAAAATTATTAAATTGGTTTGTCAATCCAAACATAGATTATGTTCAAACAACGATAAAATGATCTAACTTTGATTTGTAAAGTTTGTTGAACAGATTATTTATGTTTTTATTTCACAACGACTGAATTACGACGACTGATAAAAGACAAAAAAGAATTCAAGCTTTTTCTGCTTGTAAGTTAATCGTACACATACGCTGGAAAAATTTCTGGTTGATTTGTACAAGCATTCTCTATGATTTTCTTATGACGACTGATTTTTGTGAAACAGTTACCAATATATGACTTTATACTCATTACTTTTTTCCTATGTGAATCGTACTGTTTTATTATTTATTTGACTTGATGAGGTATTTATGTTAAGAATTAATTGTAACAAAAGAAAATTCAAAATAAAAGTATATATATACTTAGAAAGAAATTGATGCAATACAAAGGCATCCATTCCATCCTAAATATACCAATAGGGAAGCAAATAGAGGACGCACGTCATTGTCAATGCGCGTAGATTATTTGCATGTGTCATGCTTCGTTCGTATGATGTTGCATTGAGTGCGCGTGACCGAGCATCTCGTACGTCACACGCACGGTTATTGTGCACATCACGCGTATCAATCATGTACGCACGCGCACAAATAGCGCACTATCTAACTTGAGTATATATTTTCGCAGAATATATATATATATTATTGAGAATTTTTTTTCTTATTACAACTTTTTCTTCGTACAAAGCTTTTTTCAAGTTTATATCATGCGTTTGTATTTCTTCGATTAGAAATACCATTGTTCTGTTGTTTCTGATCATAGATATCAATAGAAAAAAAAAGTATAATGACGTAATTTCTGATGCTGATAACTCATGACATCAATTGCGAATAAAAGATGGAAATATTTCTTAGTATATAATCGTTCGTCTAGTAATTTTCTACTTGAGTTAGTTTTTCTTTTTGACAAAATCCAAATTCTATGTTCCATCATTGTTCAGTAAGTGTTGATCAAGGTTTGTATTAGAGATCAAATGAATTAGAATAGAGCGTTCAGGCATCTCGAATTAGCAGTTCGATCAGTGAGAAGATTGATGTCACTTCCATTCTTGTCCTTGGTTACGCTACTATGTCATACACGTAGGAAATTGCAGATAATAATCTTATCTGTTCTAGAATGGATGTTATTTCTATCTGAAATTTTATATTTCTTTTGTTGTTATAGATATACTTAAAATAAAATGTATAATAGTAAACAAACTGATCACGACGTTTCTGATAATGATTTACAAAAACCAAATATTTATAATCAATATTTGCCATATTATGAATCAATTAAACGGCAAAGTTTAGAATCATTTGACGAAATCTGTGAAAATCTTTCACGTCTTATTCAATTACAAGAATTACAACCTGGTTTTCCACTTTGGTCATCTAAACTACAACATTTTATTTCACTTTATGGTTTTTCTTTTACTAAAACCAATCATATAAAATTAATTAATTTCTATTTGTCAATTCTTTCCATTAAAAATTTAAATTATGTCAATGCAAAAATATGTTTTGATATATTGACTCAGCTTACACGGTCTGTATTAATGTCTTTTTCCAGATGATTACTAAACGAATAATGTAGTTCGTGTGATTTTTTCTTTCTAATAGAACACGTATGATTACAAGAAATGATCTTATTATCGATTGGAGAATACTTTATATATGGGCAAAACTTGTTCTTTTCAATCATGATGAATCTTATTCACTTGTTTCTATGCCCAAGTTTGTATTTGAATTAGTTTGATAATAAAAGAATGTTGTTTTTTTTTGTATTTAGACATAGTGTAAATTCATTCTTATTTTGTGTCAGTAATTGTCGTCCTTATTTTTCAGCAACAGCTACTCAAGAAATTCTTGATGAATTTCGACCATATTTGTGCCCATTCGATACAGTCTGTAGAGATGTTATGAGTTATTGGGATATGTTTTTACCTGTTCATTTACCACCTGAATTGCATCATCAAGGTTTCAAGTAAGATAATGATGAAGATTTTATTTTTCTTATCTATTTCTGTTTATTTTAGATTGTGGTTATCAGAATTTTTAGATATTTGGGAAACTGTTTGTAATAATCCAGCATGGGAACAAGTGAGTTGAATTCTTATGATAAAATATTTATATTAACAAATGTGTTTATATTTAGAGTTTACTTAGTTTATTTTCTTTTGTGGCTTGGTGTAATATTGGATATATTGATTGGGAACCATGGCTTGCACGTGTAAGATTTATTTTATTCAATTGTTGTTTGATTAATTACTTTTTATCGATTAGATTTTTACAAAAATATTAAAAAATCTTTCACTTCCAGTTGGTAATGTTGAATTAGAAAAATCAACAGAAAATTATTCTATACCAGTTGTTGCTACATGGATTGTTGCTATGATGGGAAATCATAGTTTGTGTATTCAATATTTACGAGATTTATTAACTGCAATAAAAAACTTTTATCATCCTTCAAATACAGGAGACTTTCAGACAGAACTTGTTAGTTTCCTTTCAATGCTTGCACAATCATTTGTTGATCGAGTTTATTTGTAAGTAAATTACATTTATAGATGTCACTCATTACATATACCTTAGTTCTATACATACAGAGATGTCTCGAGGTCATCAGAATTTCGAAGAAGAAAGATCATACAGCTAGAGACACTCCTATGAACATAGAAGAACATGTTCTTCTGGTTAACAAAAATAAAAACTCAGTATAATTCGACAGAAAAAAAAATGAAGTCTGTTAGTTCATCAACTTATTATTATGACTAATTAAAAGTGAACAAAATAAAAAATGACTAAATGTATTATTTGTGATTGCATTTCAAATTCTGTCTCTACAAATCTTATAATAAAGTAAATAGATTTACCTTTTTTGTGTATAATTTTAGTAGATAGCTTTCTTTGAAAATTATGACTGTCAAAACAAAAATCGATACTATCCATTAGACATTTTTCTATAAAGTTAAGTCATACGTATGGAATCATTCCACTGATTTACATTCTTACTGAAGTAATTATACTCAAATTTTTGAGAGTCTAACGCTTTTGAAGAACGAGAGCTTTCATATTATTGTTGTTTGTATATCGTTTTTGTCTACGAATCTATTGTAGTGAACGTACAACTGATCCAGTTTGGTATTTTAATCCACCAGACTCTCATCGACTTCGCGATGAAGATATAACGAATTTTGTTAATTGTCTGAAAGAATGTGCATTTATATCTATATTCAACAAATATCATCTTGACTTAGCAGCTGAAACATGTCATTATCTTGCTCAACTTCGACCAGAACTCATTGTTCCATCATTAGTTGAACTGTTCGTAATTTGTTTTTCTTCACTATTATTTGTCATTATTAATTATTTCATTATTTATTAGACTTTTCTCTTCGATCGATAACATGACTGAACCACATCGTTTTACATCAATACTTACTTGTCTAGCTGGTATGACTGGTCAAATTGTTCGTCAAACATTGGACTTTCCTCAAGGTCAAACATTTGTTTTGCCATTATTAATATCGGTTTTACCTGGTATTGATGCAAATGATTTTAAAAAAACTTCAGTTACATTTCAATTTCTCAATGCTATTTTAATGCTTATCACATGTGTTGATTGTTCATCTGCAGTTAATACAAGAAATGATCTTACCGAAGTTAGAATAATTGTAATATAAATATAAAATAGATTATTTCTTCTTTTTCTTTTNTGACTATTAACTAAAGATAGTTTCTGGAAAATAAGTGTTTTTGTTTGAAATTTAATAAAAGAAAACAAAGAAAGAAATATGAAACAAAACGAAAAAGCTGCATCTAAGATGTTAAGAACGAAAGTATCGATACTGAAAATCGTACGAGAAAGGTTTTTGCAACTTTAGAAAAAAATTTGGAATTGGGCTCCCCCCTTAAAAAATTCCTGGCTACGGGCCTGACTTGATTGTAAGTCCTTTTATTGCACTTTGCATTGTTCGAGAAAAAATAGTTGCAATTATTTCTGTGGGATTGACTTTCGTTAGAGACAAACAGCTCCATCACTTTCCATTTCGATCACTGGCTTCACCACTATTGAAGCAATACTAATTGAAGATTCAAATAAAAGCTTTGTCTCGAATTTGACTTTCTATTGTATATTCAAACAGGGACTCGAATGGCGAAAGAATTATACTTGATAGTGAGTCTGACGAAACATTGAATATGAATCTATAACACAACCTGATATGGATTACAGGCTATTTTCAATAATAAACAATGTTCAAGCAAGGTGTGTTCTCGTCAAGTTGCCATGCAAACTAAGCATTCTTGAATAGTGCGCTCAAACTTTCACATATTCTATATATATATTTTGATGTGCGAATGGTTTTCATATGTTTCTGACTTGCATTTAATATTGCGTAGTAATATAAATACTCTCATTTTATTGATGGAATAGATTTGTAGTGTAAACATAAGTTGTTTGTGAGCCACAGCATGAATATATGAGTTGTTCTTTTTTTTCTCCTTTTTTCTATTGATGACGATGATGATGTAGAAACGCTGCACCAACCGTTGCTAACTTCTTTTTACGTATTCTAGTGTTTTTTTTTTCTAACAATTGCGCTTTCTTAAATTGTACTCAGTGAAGAAAATAGTGAAACGGTATGTGGGTGGTGCATTTTTTCTCTAATGTTGAGAAATTGCTTTCTTGCAGCATCAACACAGATGGGTTGCTTTTCAGAGTTCTATCTAGATGACTATTCAAAAAGTTATGATACAACAAAAATGAGAATTAACTGTCCTTTTCAGTAAATAGAGTCGAGATTTGTATTAATTTTTGTTTACGTATGTACTTGTTTCGCAATAACAGTATTTACTTGTTCTCTGTGTAAAAGAAAATAGCAAAATTACTTCATTGTTCTATTTGAACGAAGCAACTACATAGAGAAATTGGTATGTAATCAATTATTTTTTGCTTCATTCTTTCTTGTATTCTGCTACAAATTGGACGATAACATAGAAAGCATCATTCGATTTCTCAGTCAAGGTATTTTTCTTCGCGTTTTCAAGCTTTACTGTCTTTTTAGATGAGAATACATCCAATACCGGTTCTTTGAAACTGGAATCAAATTCTAAGTTTTGCGTTTGTATTTCTGTCAGCAGTCTATTACAATGAATCGATTGAATATTCTTCATCGAGAATGTACTCGAATCAAAGAACAAGGTGTATCACTCACCAATGAACAGTTAACAACATCTTTTGACACCATCGTATCCGAACTGAACAAGAACAATTTATTATTTCATGTTGCAACAATACAAAATATAGTTACTTCCATCTTAGTTTTCTCTCGCAATAATCGGAAAATTTTCGAATCGAATCTACTCGATCATCAGCTTTTTTGTATTATTCGCGATTCTTATGTAAATATCTTATGTCAATGGCGAAGAGGTCAAATACTTGATAATTCTTCTCGTGAAATTTTCTCTCAAGTATCTGTCATGTTTGCTGATATTTGTTTTCGTGCTACTAATACCGATGTGAATCCATTGAAACAACTTCTAATTCATAAGAATCTTATTAATGAACTCAAAGAAATTCTTTCTGAAATTGCAACAACTGGTAAACATTTGCACGATACCTACATTGAAGCTATCGATTACATGCTTCGAGCAATCTACTGTTTACAGAAAGGTCGAATCGAAATTCAAAAGGATTCGTTACTCTATGCATTACTCATTGCCGTTGTCAAGTGTGTATGTTCAATCTATTTCATTAATATGTTCAAGAAAGTAATTCGAGTGGAACAACTCGATAAGGCACAGACATTTCTACTTGATACATGCACCGATTACATCTGTTGGCACGAAACTGATCAATATAATGAGACATGTCTCTTAGTTCGAACTGCTTTATTGAGAGATTTGACCACGTGGCTAGAGGATCAGGCGCTCTCTTTTCGACAATGGAGCAAAATAGCGATTAAAATTATGGGTCAATTATATATTACACTTATTCATGGAAATGCTCAAGATAACGATACTTATACGCAAGATATTCGTAATGATTATTGTAAGATGATTGACATCTTTTTTATGATTCTTGACCTTATAATAAAATCGGGTACGCCCAATGAATCTACTAAAGCCTTGACGAAAGTTTTGACTCAAGGCCTATATTCACTAACAATGACTAGTGATTTACGATCATATATTAAAAGTAAACAAATAATTTCCTTATTATTAAAAGTGAGTAATATTGAAGATGAAATGACACAATTTAATGTCTATCGTATTTTGGCTTCAATTATGACTGAGGAAGATATAAAAACATTAGCAAATCCGAGTGCTATTGCCAATGTTTTCCTTACATTTCTTACAAAACTTATCGATGATTCAAGTATGATACCACGATTTCATAATTTACTTCGTAGTCTTAAGAGTAAGTCGAATTGTTATCTAGTCATTCAAAGAGAAGAATTGTATCTTGTTTAGTCTTGGTTCAACATGACCAAATTAAAGAAAATGTAACGAAACAAGGAATGTTGCCACTTCTCATTCGTTGTGCAACGCAGACTAAATTTGATTCTGTCAAAGCACGACAACCAGCTCTTGAGATCTTGCTTACTCTTACATTCAACGATGAAGCAGCTCGTCAACTTAAACAAAACTCAGAATTCATTACGAATCTGAAAACAATATTAACCACATCGACTGAATCAGGTTTGAAAAGAGTGGCCGAAAGTCTCATTTGGAAATTAGAAAAAGAAGAAACAGCTATTGCAATGTCCCATTCAATAGAATCTACGATTTACACATATGATATTATGTTGAGCTACTCACACAGTGATCGGGATCTATGTTATCGTATTCATGATCGTCTTATCAAAGACTCTTTTCGCGTATGGCTCGATCGAGATTATATGCACGGAGGAACGATGATTGCAATGGCTAATGCTATTGAAAATTCGGAATTTGTACTTATCTGTATGTCAGATGCATACAAACAAAGTGCTTATTGTCAATCCGAAGCACATTATGCTTTTGAACGTCGATGCTGTTTAATTCCACTCGTGATGAAATTAAACTATCGACCAGATGGATGGTTAGGCATGATAGCTACTGGAAAGATGTATATCGATTTTCCAAAACTCGGATTCGATATTGCTTATGATAGATTGAAAAATGAACTCGATCATTGTCGAAAGAAACGAAATCGTTCGACTTCATCGATGAAACCCATACAACATAATGTAGCATCGACAGCAAAAACAACAGAACTCAAGAAATTAATCACAACATCCAAGTTTGACGATCACTTACGGCTAGTTAAGTAAGTTCTCACTGAACATTCTCATAATTAATGTACACTGGTTCTATGAAAAAGGCATATCTTTCAAAATAAACATACCGAGAAGGCTATCCATTGGTTCGAATAAAAAGCTTTTGATAATTATAGTAGAGATATGAATGATGCGTATGCTCAGCATTGAGTATGACACTAGATATAATACGAAGCGAAGACTTTCTGTCTAAGAGTAACTCAAATAATGAAATTAAAATTTAGAAGATACGATATGAAATCATTCTCTGTCGCATTGAATAAATGAAAGACTAATAATAAGTAAATGATCTTTGATTTTTACATTGCCTTCCTCTTTGATGTACCAAAAAAAAAAAGAAAAACAGAATATTGTCTTGTATTTCTTTTGATTTTGTTTACTTTCAAGGGATTATCCACATGATATTAATCTTTGGACAAAGGACCATGTTCAATCATTTCTTATCAACGAGAAACTCGATAGTCTGATGCCTGTTTTAGGCAATATGAACGGACGTCTTCTTCATGAAACATACAAAAGATGCAAAGCAAACTGGGAACCATTATTTCAAATATTTAAATCTGAAGTGGCGGCCGACAATGAACAAAAAATTCTTACTATCGAGACTTATATTCGTTTTCTTGACGAAATCGAAAAGTATATTCCAATGGTGCCAGAAGATATTTCACAGTCTTCGTCTCCAACATCTACTGTTTGCAATCTTATCTGAGTAATAAAGAAGAGTAAATTTTCGTCTCGAAAAACTGAAATGTTGATGATTATAACAAGCGATCAATGATGCTCGATTTGTTTTGCCTTGCTTGTAGCATTTGTTTCATCTTATACACTTTTTGCAAAAATTAAGTGACTCTGAATAGAAAGCATCCATTTTTGGCTGACAAGTCAAGGACATTCAAAGAATTATTGAAATCTTTTTTATGGTTAACATGTTGCCTTGAAATGTTTTCAAGCAATTATTCTTTATATTTCTCTTCAGAAAGCACAAATCTATATATAGTGTGCTGATCGAAATACGTTATTTTTTAGAGAAAGACGAGAACTATCCTCTGAAAAAAAGATACTTCGAAATACGTAAATGTAATATAACGCTGTGGTCATTCTACTAATCTTAAAGGTATATCTTCATCATGCATTTTTGGAGAAAAATTTAAAAAAAATTTCACAATAGTTGTATAAGTCTTTTGCTCACAACGAGTTTTTATCGGACTGAATGGGAATCAGATACTAAGAAGAATATAAATGCCCCTCGATATATTCATTTATTAGAAAGAGTGGATGTACTTCCAATTAAACAATTGTTTTCAGATAATGATTATGTTTGTCAAGATAACACATCTCGTATTCACCTTAGGTCAGCTATTACCAAATTTTTAGCAAAAAATATACCTGAAAGTATCGATATTAATGATCGAGCCATGAAGATGGATGATATATGATCAATTGAAAATTTGTGGGATATTATTCGACACGATTTAAAGTGCCAAAACGATATGTAGTATTCAAAAAAGACTAAAAGCAATTGCTCATAAACAAAATCAGCAGAGTCTCTCTCTAGAAAATAGGATATAT
Source organism: Rotaria sp. Silwood2 (assembly GCA_905329745.1). Classification (NCBI taxonomy): domain Eukaryota; kingdom Metazoa; phylum Rotifera; class Eurotatoria; order Philodinida; family Philodinidae; genus Rotaria; species Rotaria sp. Silwood2. The sequence goes on along the minus strand of CAJNSZ010000713.1, from coordinate 19,772 downwards.
TGATCAATTAACTATATACATTAATTTGTCATAGATATCATCGATTTACTCAGAGGAGTCGAAATTCTTTTTACCATTCTTTATTTAGTACCGTTTAAATCTGACTAACCTCGACATGTTGTTACCATTATTATTGATGATGCTCTTCTACGAACAGTACATTATTCATCCACTTTTTCCGCCTTCGAATAAAAACGATGTACGTAAAATAAAGCTAATGCTGCTTTATAATGGATTAGTTTTCTTTTCATATTGATGTCTTATCTGTTTATTTATTCCACCATAGCTATTCATCAAGATAGAATCTGTAGGCAATTCAACAAACTTCTTACAACATATCTACCAACATCAGTCATTGTCTCCATGATAAGTCATTGAAACGATTTTGCTGTTTGCTGTCGTAATCTATTAAACATACCGACGATTGAGCAATATTAAATAACTTGACGATTAGCGAAAACAAATTATCTGCCCTAGACGGAGGACGAGCATTACAAATTATTACAAAAACACTCGCCAAAGAATTTCAACCGTTAGACAATCTCATAATTTATTATATACACGAAGAACGATCCGAAGTTTACAGAACAGACTTTCATCAATTATGCCTACGAACATTCAATAAAACAAAAGTCATCAAGCACAAAGCTAATCGTCGACACTCGTAATACTAAAAACCACATACAAGATCTAGAATGCATACGTACTCCTCAAATAGCGTTAATATATACAAATAGCAATGCCAATATTCTAATAAAATACAGGCATCTCTAACAATAAAGACGATTATATTTGTTAAACAGTTAAATGTACACTGCTCATCTTTTCCTTCCTATCTTATGAACAAAAGAAAAACTAAAAGAAATAAAACATTTTCGACAAGAAGACATTCCTTCTTCAAATTCTATCAAGTCTCAACATATTGTCAAAGCCATCTGATGATTTCTTTAGTCAGAATGAAAGCACGATAATGATTGCTAGACATACTCACATACAGATAAAAGTCCTATTACTATTTACATGATAATAGAATGTGTATGAGATTAGAACCTCAAAAATCGATTTGTGAAATCGTGAATAAAGGAATTTTGTTTGCTTGATCGAAATGTCTCGTTCAATTCATAAACATTGTTTTTCTCAGTCGTTTGCACCACACAATAACCATGCAAGTCTTCTTAAAAATAAAATTGTGGAATATCGCTTAGTCCGCGCTATGACGATGTCATTATTTATCATAATCTTCTCTGTTCTACCACTTTGTTCCGTATGGTTACTGCTTCATATGCGAAGAAGAACGAATAGAAAAAAGCCAGTGTTTGGAGAAGCGAACACTTGATATTTTGCTGCTCGAAACAATATAACGGCGCATAAGAAGAAAAAAACAAAAGACAAACTGAGATAACGAAAGAAAAACCGAACGAATCTTTTTTTCTTATATCAGTTATAGCACTTCTTATACAGAACTTTTTCTTTCATTCTGGTTTCACTCTTCAACAATTACCCATCTTCATTCACTTACATTGCGTGAAGTTGATACGAATAATACAAGAAGCAAAATCTTATTGACATTGCCTCATTTATGCGATCGTACTCATTTGATCTTCGAGAATTGTATTCTTTTCGATGGTAAAGGGTACAGTTTGACTTCGATAAGTGCCATTTGGTCTTTACCGAAACTTAGTCATTATTACTTCAACAAATCTTATATAATGATAAGTAATGACGAAGATTTTGCATTATCAACAGTAACTTTATCAAATATTCAACATCTATCTTTATCGATTTGATAAGACTTCAACCTTACTAAACTGTTGAAAAAAACCACATCTTCGCCATTTGTCGTCATCTAATTCGAACATTGGTCCTGAATTTATACCATCATCATCATCTATTCTATCCATAACGGCATTTGAGTCGTTCGAATGTTTATATTCAACGATAGAGGGTTTTGTAAAATGCATGCCAAATTTAATTCGCTTACAAGTAACCGTAGATAGTTATGTTAATGGGCAAGTGTAGGAACAATTTATTCGAGAATATGTACCAAAACTCCAAGCATTACAGTTTAGCATGAAATTTCAGCTCGTAGGTAGTTCTGAAACTAAAGTATTCAAGATTAATGAGATGCTTAACTCATTCTGAAACCAATTTTGGAATGATGAATATTATTGGCATGTTCAATGTGATTGTGATCCATCTTTTGAACGTATTATTCTTTACACTCTATCATATGCTTTTAGCATTATGTTCTTTAGTCATCCTTTGCTGTTTAAATCGACTGATCCTCAAAATCATTGTCAATGATCATTTAATCGTGTATGCAGTCTTGCTTATGCTGCTCAGCTATTTGATGATGAGGATCCACGTCACATTCGCAATTTCAATAGTAAAGAGCTAGACACATTGCTTCCAATGCATGATCAATTACGGTCTATCATTCCGAAACTTTATCGATTGGCTTTACTCTATGTGGAATACATTGATTCATGCGAACGTTGTATAGCTCAATTTCAAGCTTTCTAGATGGTGTGCATCGTGTTTCTAAACTGCATATTAATTTTTCATCAATTGAATTAGTACTAGAGGTTCCATTTGCAATTAATAATGTGTCAATATATCATCTTAGTCTGATATCACGATGTCAAAGGTTCAATAATGAAGAATATATCAGATTAAGCCATACATCCCTTGGAAATCAATGTGAAATACTGGAGATTAGTGTAAAAGATCGAACATGTGTACTTGATCCTGCTCATAATATGAGCAAATTAAGGTCATTAACTGTTTCCTGTGAACATCTATATCAACATAGTCTTCTAGAAGAGTCGGACAGTGAATTGATTGAGTGGTTTCGAGTTTGCAAATTAGAAGAAAAGGTAGCGTGCTTTGCGACCTGGAAACAGCTTGGAGAACCTTTTTTTGCACAAGAGGATTTACAATTTTACAATAAAATCTATCAAAATTTAATCATGCTAATTGTTTGAAAAAGTTCACAATCACTCTTCAACGCATGCTTGACTAATTTAATACTCTTTGTTTTAAAATGAAACCCCAGAAAGTAAGAAAAATTTTCAAACAGACTTTTCTTTGCTATCAGCAATGTCCACTAGGGAACTGCAAAGTGGTCCCGGTCAGTTTTTATGCAATATATTTTCACGTTTATTATTTTGACATGATTTAAGATCTGTAAATCAGATATTTTTATTTGCTATTTCTATAAAAGTCTTTACTGATTACGAGTCTGTTTGGAAGAATCTTAGTTTTCCAATTGCACAGGTTTTTGAATACATATAAAACAACCAACACTACACTATATACGTAAGTTTAATTTGTTCATTATTTGATGATTCCTTTATTGAAGTCTTATCAGATAATAGTAAATAGATATGTATCGCCGTTTATTTTTTTTTTTTGACAATCGTAATGGCTACTCAGTATAAATAATCAATTCGATAATAAATCCATTAGGTAGAGCAGTAGATATAAAAGAAGAGAGAAATAAATAAATGACTGCTACGAAGTATATGAGAATTTTTAACAAAATTCAATGGTTATTTTTATTTATTCGAGCTTTCAGTGAAATTCTTTCACTTTAACACTGGATATAAAAGAATTTTCGAACTGTTAACGAATCGAAATCATTCATGTCAATTTTATGTCTTCATAAAAGTGCACAGATCGTTAAAAAAAGTGGCTCGATCTTAGAAATGAAACCATTGTCAAAGACCGGGACCGGGACTAAAAAAAGTGATTTTGCAGTTCCCTAGTTTCACGAGACTATAAATAGAGCTGTAGTGGCAGCCTATGTAATAGCTGTTATGTCATATGTAATATCTATGACGTCCTATATATCACAGTAACTATATATACTGCTGTTTTCAGATAATTGATCATTTCGTCATCATATACAACAGCAAGCAACAGTCCCAACAGCTATAGAACAACAAGCACAGCCACAGCAGTTATACAACAGCAACAGCTTCAATAGATATGTTTATCCCCTCGACTGAAGGGGAGCTCATACGAAAAGGGTGTGGGCGTGGGCGTGGATGTGGGTGTGGGTGTAGGTAACAAAAAAAGATCCCCACCCCCACACATCTCTTGAACTTTCTATTCAAAGTTTTATTGAAACTTCTCGTTATAGAATTTATACAAATGAAATGTATGATCCATGACGACAATATGGAATCAGTATGGAAAGAAATAACAGAGTCTCTTTCGAGACAACATCTTGACGAAGAAAATAATAAAAAGAAAAAAATTCGACAACAGTCATCGTCAATCACTGAAAAAACAACTTCGCCAATGCCTTCAAAAACAGTAACAACTGATAATGAACAAGAGACAACATCATCAACAACTATAACAACATCAGGATCATTTTAATTGCTGCAACAAAACACTTGATAATCAATAGCTCAATGTATTTCTAGATGCTTTAGGCGATTTACTAAATTAATACCAAATATTTAAATAAAAACTATATGCAGAAAACTTTTTCTTTGATTCTTGCTAAAATATACGTTAAGCCCTACTAATTGTATTCAAACAATAGTTTTTTTGTAATTAAACAAGAGTTTTGATGTTTTATTTTTTTTTACTTTCTCAATGTCGTTTAACTATATTGTAAATCTTAACTTATCTTTTATTCTCATTTTGACAGATATTGCTCTTTTATGTAAACCTAGATGATTCTTTTAATAAAAATATATATAGTATGATTGAACAGAAACTACAAAAGTCGATATATGAAACACACTGGTTGAGTACTCATACAAATATTAGCTAGTATCTATTCGTATTACTGAACACACTTACATGAGTACTCAATCGCGGCATTTTTCAGCGTGAGTACGACATGAGTACAACCCCTCTAAGTACTTTGACTAGGATTTATCAAACAATCGTCCAAAAGAAAGTCCGAACATTGGGATCGATTTAATATAGGTCCAAATCGTGTCTAATGTGCAGATCATATTGGCGCTATGAGTGTCTTATTTAATAAGCTTGTTCCTACTTTTGACATCATTCTGATAAGCTACTTACCACAACGAAATCAATAAGATCCAATATATCAAGAAAATTTTGTTTCGAGTTACTGTTGATTAGACTCTATGGTGGGTATGCGACACAGTTTATTTAGTTTTGTGAATGATTAATTTTTACCTCCGCAAGAAGGTAATTTTATACATTTCTTACTCTATCACGAACGTATTTTTACACGATGTACTCGCTGCTCACAGTAAATCATGCACACAAAATAACATCAAAACATAGTTATATCTCACAAAATATTGAAAAACAAGATTAGTAGAATAAATTAAATTATTTTTTAATTCATTATTAATCAAACTTAATTACTGTTCAAAAGTATTACCTTCGCCTTCAATACAAAAATTTTGATATTTTATAATTTTCGAAAAAAATATATGCAATATTTCTTGTTATTATATCGATTTCTTTCGTTATTTGAGTCTTTAAATTGTAAGGATCTTTTATGACTTTTTGGTAGACATTTGGTTTGACGTGAATCCAGAGATAGAAGTCCCATGGTGTTAGGTCTAGTAATTGAGGGGAAAAGTTCATGATATTGGTACAGCTCTTCTGATCCACCTGTAATTGATGATGGGTGTGAGTGTGGAGTATGGATGTAAATAATGAGAAGACTAGCATCCATACCGGCATGCATATACGCATGCACAACCACCCTCACCCTCCCCCCTCCGCGCCCAACACGCTTTTCGGACGCTGTTTCTTTGTTTTTTTTTACTAGTTACTTGATGATGTACTCTAATGTTTATATAATGGTTAAAACCGCTGCTTTCTAGCATTTTCCGTTTTTGAGTTATTGTAAAAATATTCACGGTAATTTTGTTTTCGGGTAAGCATTGTTATCATTTTTTCTATCTATTCAGTCATCTTATTCAAGCTTTTCTTCTCTTATAATGTGCAATCTTATTTTCCCTGATCATTCTGTAGTAAAGTTATTCTTTTTCTTATGTATTTATACTTTATCTTTTTTTTCATGACTTCTTCTTTTTTCAGATTTTCTTTTCATTATTAATCAATTCATCTTCTTATAATACAAAAAAATTCTTCCGAATCTTTCTTTTTTTGTTAATGAATGTTGCATATAGATTGGTACAATGTATCGGAACCGAGCACCTATCATGCGACCAACAACAAATGATTATTCAGCTCAATCACCGAGCATTACGCCTTTATCGGTACGGTGAGTTCGTCCAACATCATTGCACTCTTTACAGCAACAACATTACAACAGCAATGGTCAAAGTGAAGTTCAATTTTTCCATTTTTCCTAAAGAATAAATCGATCGTCAATACCAGTAGGTTCTTTTTTTGATTCATATTTGTTCTTCTTCCACAACGTATCAGTAGAACAAATTATAAACTTTGTTTTTTTTTTCATATGGAAACAAGCATTACGATGTGAGGGCTCATAAATAAGCTGACCAGTAAATTTAAAAATAGTTTCGATTGATTTTAGCATCGTTTCGACATAAAAGAAACAATCTTATAAAATTATTAAATTGATTTGTCAGTTTATTTGTGATATAATCACAATTCCATGAACAAGATACAAAAAAAAATAAAGGTTGAATAGTTTTCTCACCGTTTACTTTCAACATAGATTATGTTCAAACGGCGATAAAATTATTCAACTTTGATTTGTGAAGTTTGTTGAACAGATTATTTATGTTTTTATTTCACAACTACTGAATTACGAAGACCGGTAAAAGACACAATTTTTATCTTGTTCGTGTTGTTTACTATTCTCTAAAAATTAAAAAAAATTAAGTTTTTTTCTGCTTGCAAGTCAATCATGCACATTCTCTTGAAAAATTTTTTTGTTCATTGATACAATTTCCTTTTTTTTCTTAAAAACTTCAGGTTGACTTGTACAAGCGTGTTGAAATATTTTTCTCTATGGTTTTCTTATGAAGTCGCTGATTTTTTTGTGAAATAATTTTGCTTGTGAAAGAGTTACGCTAATGTGCCTTTATACTCATTACCTTTTTTCTATGTAAATCGTACTGTTTTGTTGTTTTCTCTTTTTTTGATAGTTGCTTATTTGACTTAATGAGGTTTATGCTAAGAATTAATAATTGTAACGAAAGAAAATTGAAAATAAAAGAATATATATATTGAGAAATTGATTCAATACAAAGGCATCTATGGAACCATAAATGAACCAATAGAGAGGCAAATAGAGGACGCATGCCACTATTAGTGCGTGCACATTAGTCGCTTGTGTCATGCTTCGTTCGTATGATGTCGCACAGAGTGCGCATGACCGGGCGTCTCGTACGTCATATACCAATCGTATACGCATGTGCACGAATAGCGCACTATCTGTTTTGGGTATATATTTTCGCAGAATATAGATATATTATTGAAAATTCTTTTTCTGACGACTTTTTCTTCGTGCAACACTTTTTTCAAGTCTATATCATGCATTCACATTTCTTCATGAATACCATCCTATTCGAGTTTCCAAATTTATTTCCTTCGATTATAAATAGTATTGTTATGTTGTTTCTTATCATAGACATCAATAGAAAAAAAAGTATAAGGACGCAATTCATGATGCTGATAACTTATGACATCAATTGCGAATAAAAGATGGAACTATTTTTTTGGTATATAGTCGTTTCTCCAATAATTTTCTATTTGAGTTAATTTTTCCTTGTGACGAAATCCAAACTTTACGTTTTATCGTTGTTCAGTGAGTGTTGATCAAGGTTTGTCTTAGAGATCAAATGAATTGCAACAGAGCGTCCAGGCATCTCGAATTAGGACTTCGATCAGTGGAAAGATCGATGCCACTCCCGTCCCCGTCCTTGGTTATGCTACTACGTCATACACGTAGGAAATTGCAGATAATAATCTTATCTGTTCTAAAATAGATGTTATTTCTGTCTCAAATTTTATTTTGCTTTTGTTGTTATAGATATACTTAAAACAAAATGCATAATAGTAAACAAACTGATCACGAAGTTTCTGATAATGATTTACAAAAACCAAATATTTATAATCAATATTTGCCATATTATGAATCAATTAAACGACAAAGCTTAGAGTCATTTGAAGAAATCTGTGAAAATCTTTCACGTCTTATTCAATCACAAGAATTACAACCTGGTTTTCCACTTTGGTCATCTAAACTACAAAATTTTATTTCACTTTATGGTTTTTCTTTTACTAAAAGCAATCATATAAAATTAATCAATTTTTATTTATCAATTCTTTCCATTACAAATTTAAATTATGTCAATGCAAAAATGTGTTTTGATATGTTGACTCAGCTTACACGGTCCGTATTAACGTCTTTTTTCAGATGATTACTAAACCTAAAATGTAGTTCGTGTGATTTTTTCTTTCTAGGAGAACACGTATGATTACAAGAAATGATCTTATTATCGATTGGAGAATACTTTATGTATGGGCAAAACTTGTTCTTTTCAATCATGATCAATCTTATTCACTTGTTTCTATTTCCAAGTTTATATTTGAATTAGTTTGATAATAAAAGAATGTTTTTTTTCGTATTTAGACATATTGTAAATTCATTGTTATTGTGTGTACGTAATTGTCGTCCTTATTTTTCAGTAACAGCTACTCAAGAAATTCTTGATGAATTTCAACCATGTTTGTGTCCATTCGATACAGTCTGTAGAGATGTTATGAGTTATTTGGATATGTTTTTACCTGTTCATTTACCACCTGAATTACATCATCAAGGATTCAAGTAAGATAATTATGAAGATTTTTTGTTTTGTCTATTTGTTGTTTATTTTAGATTGTGGTTGTCAGAGTTTTTAGATATTTGGGAAACTGTTTATAATAATGCAGTATGGGAACAAGTAAATTGAATTCTTATGCTAAAATATTTATATCAACAAATATGTTTATATTTAGAGTTTAATTAGTTTATTTTCTTTTGTTGCTTGGTGTAATATTGGATATATTGATTGGGAACCATGGCTTGCACGTGTAAGATTTATTTAATTTAATTGTTGTTTTGTTGATTATTTTTTGTCGATTAGATTTTTACAAGAATATTAAAAAATCTTTCACTTCCAGTTGGTAATGTTGAATTAGAAAAACCAACAGAAAAGTATTCTATACCAATTGTTGCTACATGGATTGTTGCTATGATGGGAAATCATAGTTCGTGTATTCAATATTTACAAGATTTATTAATTTCAATAAAAAATTTTTATCACCCTTCAAATACAGGAGACTTTCAGACAGAACTTCTTAGTTTTCTTTCAATGCTTGCACAAGCATTTGTTGATCGAGTTTATTTGTAAGTAAATTACATTTATAAATATCAATCATTACATATACCTTAGTATTACACATACAGAGATATCTCGAGGTCGTCAGAATTGCGGAGGAGAAAGATTCTACGACTAGAGATACTTCTATGAACATATAAGAACATGTTCTCCTGGTTAGCAAAAAAAACTCAGTATAACTCGACAGAAAAAAAATAAAGTCTGTTATTTCATCAACTTATTATTATGATTGATTAGAGATGAACAAAATTAAAAATGACTAAATGTATTATTTGTGATTGCATTTCAAATTCTGCCTCTACAAATCTTATTATAAAGTAAATAGATTTATCTTCTAGTGTACAATTTTAGTAGGTAGTTTTTTTTTTATATTATGATTTTCAAAGCAAAAATTGATACCATCCATTAGACATCGCTCTATAAAGTTAAGTTATAGGTATGGAATCATTTCACTGATTTACATTTTTACGGAAGTAGTTATACTTAAACTTTTGAAAGTCTAACGCTTTCGAAAAGTGAGAGCTTTCATATTATTGTTGTTTGTATATCGTTTTTTGTTTATGAATCTATTGTAGTGAACGTACAACTGATCCAGTTTGGTATTTTAATCCACCAGAATCTCATCGACTTCACGACGAAGATATTACGAATTTTGTTAATTGTCTGAAAGAATGTTCATTTATATCTATATTCAACAAATATCATCTTGACTTAGCAGCCGAAACATGTCATTATCTTTCTCAACTTCGACCAGAACTCATTGTTCCATCATTAGTTGAATTGTTTGTAGTTTTCTTTTTTCACTATTATTTTTCATTATTAATTGTTTCATTATTTATTAGACTTTTTTCTTCGATTGATAACATGACTGAACCACATCGTTTTACATCAATAATTACTTGTCTAGCTGGTATAACTGGTCAAATTGTTCGTCAGACATTGGACTTTCCTCAAGGTCAAACGTTTGTTTTACCATTATTAATATCGGTTTTACCTGGTATTGATGCAAATGATTTTAAAAAAACTTCAGTTACATTTCAATTTCTCAATTCTATTTTAATGCTTATCACATGTGTTGATTGTTCATCTGCAGTTAATACAAGAAATGATCTTACCGAAGTTAGAATAATTGTAATATAAATATAAAATAGATTATTTCTTCTTTTTCTTTTGATCATAGATTGAAAAAGAAGTTTGTTTATCAACAGCAAAATTTGAAGATTTTATTAGTGAACTTCTTAATCGAATATTTCAAATGATTGATACATTATCAACAGAAATATCTGATGCTTTAATAATAACAATAGATTCAAAAATGGAAGATCATCAAATTGGTTTAGAATTAACATCCGTCATTTCATGTATTGTTCAACAATGTAGTAAAAAAATTTTTCATGTATAGTTTATAATTAAATATTTTACTATTTTTTGAATAGAATAAAATTTATTTTAGATGATTCGTGGAAAGATAACAAATTTTCTTGCAACATATTGTTATTCTCCTAAAACAAGTAAACTTCTTACGGGTCTCATTCAAGCTATGTTAAAAAGTCATCCAGTTGAAACATTAAATTATCTTTTACCGCAAACATATGAACATATTGAAAAAATTCTTAGTCAATCCGATATGATTATTTTAAATGATCATAAAGGTGATTCAGAATTAACATGGCGTTTGATACTGTTCTCTGAACTTGCTTGTGCTCGTGGTGATACTTTAATCATTTATAAATCAATGNGGGGGGGTACAGGGATTTTTTCAAAAAAAATATTTTTCTCAAAATTATTCACAACATATATAAATCGACTCAGTTTTTAACGCTGATTCCGAATCTGATATTAGTTTTGAACCAAATTGTAGCTTTCTAGCAAAACATTGCCTGAAAAAGGTCTCAAAATACACAAAAACTGCATCCAGAAACCAAATTGCCTAGATGTGTATCAGAGGAACAGTATTTTGGGGGTTTTCCAAATGCCTGATTTAGTAGGTAGTCAAAAGGACTCGAAAGGTAAAAATCCGAACTTGATAGCTATTAATATTGGTGATTTATTAGGAAAATACTGATGCCTGTATCTCTGATATATCTGTTATAGATTGATGAGGTTGATTACGATCGTAATCCTGCTAGATACAAACGCAAATCCATTGAAAAATAACTCTTCTTACCCAATTTTCCAAGCTAAACACGAATCTGAACTCAATTCCTGTGATTTCTAAAGATATAATTTCACTGTGAGAGTAGAGTCAGTGGTCACCGGATAGGGTCGCATACAGTATGTTCCATACTAACTTAGCACATCTGTATTTTCTCCTTGCAATTTAGTGATAAAAAACACAGTGAATATACCTTTTCGCTTTTTGAAGTACACATAACACTCGGATTTAAATCCGAGGTTTTCGCATTTATTTGTTTCTAATCTCATAAAAATAGAAAAATCAGAATACTGTTGACATTTTTACAACTAGGATGTGCAATGTACTATTTTTAGTTCAATCGACACACTCATCCTCAAATATATTTTACATATTCAATCATTATTTAATGAGAAAATAAACTTTGATTGTAAACATGTCGAAAGAAAAAATAAAAAAGGGGAAAAATGTCAAAAAAATAATATAGACAGAAAATTTAGAATTTTTTTTACGTAGCAACTATCGCTTGTTGTTTTATACAGTTTGGAAATATAGTCATTTGCTATGAGTAAACATTTTTCTTTATTTTAATTTATAAATGAAAAAACTAGAGATACTTATCAGATTATGTTACTTTAACATGTTATAGTTTCAGTCGTGACAATAGACTTTTAGGTCATAAAATAGTTCTTCACTTATCTCTTTTATTTAATTTTCATCAGGTATTTAATCGTCAAAATCGCGATTGGTTTAACTTTTATACTAATAGAGTTATAAGAAAAACAACAATCAACTAGACTTTATTGGAGTCACCTTTTATCGAAAAGATTATCTTTTTCGATAATTTTTCTCCTATGATATTCTCTTATACTTCAATATAGATCTTTTTTATATTTTCCTTTTTGACATTTTTTCAGGACATCTAGAATAATTGAAAAATCAAAGTTTCTATTTTTGACTTTTTCTTCAATAAGGTTCAAAACAACTAGAAGGTTCATTTATTTACAAAAGTCTTTCGCTCATAATACTCATTCTATTCATATCTATAAATTAATGTTTTCTATATAATCAATGAGTTTGATAAAATAACAGTCATTCTATTTATATAGTTTTTATCATCATTAGTCATTTTCTCTTTTGTCGAAATAATAATGAATAATACTCTACTTTTATTTAGTGAAGCATTGATATTCATGGCAGATATCTACAAGCATGAAAAACATGAAGAATTTCTTTTTTTTAATTTCAATTTTATCAAACCTTTTGGGTGACGGCATCTGCACTTGTATCACTCTATGAAAAGAAAAAAAAAGGATGTAACCATAAAAAATGACAATAAGAAATTTTTAAGTTACTTGAACTTTGCTTCTGTCAGATATAGACGTTTTCGTTGTATCTGCAATGCAAAAATCAATTCATTATTTATAATTTCAAATGAACTTTCTTGTATCATGTTCGATAAAAGTCAATATTTATTTAATTTTTGGTAGTTTACTCGAAAAGGTGACAAACATCTATATGTTTTATATGAACGCATAAAACATTCTCTTCATTCTCATCGTAAGTAGTCAGACTGAATAGATGCATAAATATCTATCTAAATTCTCAGTCATTCAATTTCGATCTTAACAAATATTTTATTAGTTCTTTAAAAATTTTCTTCTCTTTTATGAAAAAAAAGGGGAAACTTTTTGCGACTCATTCAGTAAAATGAGTTAGACTTTTTATTATTATCATGATATAGTATTAGAATAAATGCATTTTGGTAATAAAAATGTAGCTATGGCGTCCTCAACATTGTTTCAATTCGATCGCTTTTGAAATTCAATAGGCATGCGTAAAAGGATATACAATGTTGACGTCCGTTTTGTGTCCGACTTACTTGAGTAGAACTTAAACACTGGATAAGCATTCACTAAATCATAATATTTATAAAATTTGTAAAGTTATAAGGAATTTTTCTTTTTTTTTATGGAGAAAATCTGGAAGAAATGATTGAGAAAACCCATACATGAGATTTTTGTTATAACAAATTATATGCTGATGGATCGATTCTGTTATAATACAGCTTGTCGACGTAACGCGTCACCTCGCTGACCAAGAATTCGAAATCATCATTTCATCAACCCGCCATTGCTATATTGTAGAGCACAGTCTATAGCATAGAGAAATACATTTTGTTCTTTTAATCAATGCTGAAAATCATATTTGATAATTATTAATAGAAGTGTCACTAAATATGTGTAGGATAATAATCATCTGAACTCTATAATTAATTAAATCCTTCTATCGAAAAATTTTTATAAATATATATACATAATTGAGAGCAATTTATTCAACGGTAACAGAAGTATCATTTGGCAAAATAACCAATTTCCTATTTGCTAGAGTCTCGTACTACCGTATCAAGCAAAAGTATCGAATTGATAACGTCATCGCCTAACAAAAAAATGAGTATTGTTTGTTTTTCCCTGGTTCATCTCAACTTTTTTTGTTGCATACAAAATAGATACCTAAAGCTAATTTTTTATGGGCTATCTCATGCACATATTTTTATCCGAAAAAAGTTCCGTTTTATAATTATTTGACGTAAGACGATGACGTTTTTTTACCGTTTTCTACATTTATTGCATATCTATAAAAAGCTTTTTCAGATAGTGATTTATTATTCAAAAACCACTGTAAGCTATGAATAATGCATGTTTTTATTAATTGCTAACAAATCGCCATAAGAATATAGGTGATTGGTCTAATAAGTTCATTGAATTCAATTAAAATTAAATTTCCGATCAAAATTGTTTATCGATTTCAATGATATATATGTGAGGTCAGAGAAACTCAAAATTCCAGTAAACGTCTTTTATCGATGGTTTATATATGGTTAGATAGAACTCATAAAACTGTCTGAGAAAATTTACTTTAAAATCTTTTTTTCATTCTTTTATATAGGGTGTGGGTGTGTGGGTAGGGAAGAAGAATAATACAACACGTGTACACAACTCACACTCACACCCACCATTACCGTAGGTACAGAAACTCGAGACTATATGAAAACATTTGACAAAACCAAACGGAGCTTTGTGATAGAATCTATGTTTCGTCACTACCTTGATATTCAAGGTAATAAGATACATCGAGAAGATTGGTCTCAGTATATGACTAGTTGAAATCTACTGTATTATATCCTACGATCAAATTTCGACGGGATTGAGAGCGAATATTGTAAGATGCCAGATCAGTCAGGCGGCAAGACAATTTACGATTATGACGCAAACATGACCGATATAAAAGTCGAGAATGGTGAAGTAGCTTTATTTTACGAACAAAAGAATAAAACAAAGTCAATAAAGGGTGATGTTTTAATCGCAGCAGATGGAGCGTCAAGCAGCATTCGAACGCTATTGTATCCAGATTTAGAACGAAAGTATGCTGGCTACGTAGCTTGACGTGAAGCTATTCTTGAATCAGAAGCATCAGAATCGTTTGTATCAACTGTCGTCGAACATTTCACATTTTTTCATGCACTTGGCACACAAATTCTCTCCTACGTTATGCCGGGCAAAAATGGTACATTAAAACGAGGAGATCGGTTGATAAATTGGGTGTGGTATTGCAATTGTGAAGATTTATCGAAAATTCTCACCGATTGCGACGGAAAAACACATTGTTGGACATTGCCTCCTAGAAAGATCAATGTCGAAATCTGGAAAAATCAAAAACAATATGCTAATGATACTCTTCCACATCAGTTTTTAGAATTGGTCAACAAAACGCGATCACCATTCGTACAAGCTATCACGGATGTTCTTGCAAACCAAGCAATCCATTACGATGGTAGAGTCGTGCTTGCTGGCGATGCATTAGCTGGATTTCGGCCCCATACTGCTGCTGGCACGAGTCAAGCTGCTTTTCATGCCTCACTATTATGGGAGAGCATGAAAAGCTAGGATGAATGGATGAAAAACCAGAGTTTGTATGAAAAGACTGTAATGGAATATGCGAGGCATGGTAGTCGGACTGGACAAGAGCTGGGCAAAGTGTCTCAATTTGAACATTACGAAATTGGCGGAAAGTTGATCATGGGTTCTCTGTCGATACGATAGTGTACAATGTGCTATGATATGGTAAGTGGATGTCACAACACAGAACTAGCAGTTAATGCCCATCCCATCATAATGGCCTGAAGCCCATTTCTATTCTGAATCATATTTTGACTTTGTTCTGCTTTACCTATAGAAGTTGTTTGCCATGATATAAAAAAGATGAATGTATTCAAACTTTTTTAACCGTCAGCTTTGATTATGTATCATAGACGTCCGTTGCTAGATAGCAGCTGAAATTATATGTATGGCGTTCCATTTAATAGAAACAAAAATATTTTTGGGATAGGATGATGAATATTGAATCACTTTGAATATATGACAGGTGGGTTTGAAATCTAACACCGGGTGCATGTGGAGTGTGAGTGTGAACTTAGTAAATAGTTATACTCACACCCACACCCTTGGATGCAAATATATTAATATTTCTTTTGCCGATAAAGCATTTCTCATACCGAGCTCAATAATATTACTTGAATGAAAACATTTCCATGTTCCATAGAGATCCATAGCCATTCGCTTCGAAAAAAAATGCATCTTCATTGGATCCTTTCAACGATGAAGCAAGAAAAAAAATAGATGTATTTTACAACATAACGAATTTTTCGCACTTGAGGGTGTCGTTGAACTTGTAGCTGTAGCTGTGGGTGAGTGCGAATTTAGAAACACTATAAATCTCGCATCCATACCCTTCTAAAGAGTGCATTATTCTCTCACCTTTGTATAAAGTTCCGCACGTGACATTTTATCAACCTTGCAGAATAGCGTTAGTAGCGTTGATATTCGCTCTTATCTCCACTAAGATGTTTCGCTCTCAAGTAACATCATTGTATCTTTCCCTTAAAATGTCAGGTTTGTAATTATTCACAATTAACATTGCGAATAACCGAGCAAAAAAAAACAGAAATGTTTATTATTCGACTTATGCTGACCATCATTTCTTATACTTATTGTATAGATATCTGTAGTAGTCTAGAGTATGATTTTATTGTCGTTGGAGTGGGATCTGGAGGATCAATTATGGCGGCACGACTCAGTGAACCAGATAATAACTGGAGTGTACTCGCGTTAGATCGTGGGAGTGCAAGCGATTCAACATCACAATATGAAGTAGACGGCGATCTTAGTGGTGTATATGATCCAAATTATTTCTCGATACCGCAAGATTATCTGCTGGGACGTCTAGTACGAAATCCCCGATATTATGGTATTGGTGGAACAGCCATGATCAATGGAATGACCGCGATTGCGTCTTCTCGACATTTGCTAGATCAATTATGGCCAGATGGATGGAAATGGGATAATCTATTCCCTTATATGGTAAAGATGCAAAATCATTATTGTTATTATCTCCCATCATCATTAACTGGAATATCCGATTCAGATTGTCGATTGTGGCACGGTCAAGATGGTCCACTCGATATAGCTCCACCATTATTTGGGAACATGTCTGATTTACTGATTGAGATGATAAACGAATGCGAGCAAGATGTTGGATTCATGACTGATTATGATAATCCTACTAAGCAATATGGTTGCTATTTTCAGCAACAGTTTCGTAAACCATTGAACAAAACGGATCCGAATTCTTCAAGTATACGAGCAAGTACATGGGAAGCCTATTTGAAAGGAATTAATCGTACGAATCTTCGAATATTGGATTCAGCAACTGTCTTAAAACTTGTTTTCGATGATAATGAACCTACAAAATGTATCGGCGTAGTGTATGAATATAAAGGACAAGTATACACGGCTACAGCAAAGAAAGAAGTTATTCTATCTGCTGGTGTTTTTGATACACCAAAGCTTCTTCAACTGTCTGGTGTCGGTCCAAAACTATGGCTTGAACCATTTGGCATTAAAGTCATAGCAGATAATCCAGAAATAGGAAAGAATTTTATGGATCAAATGGCAATTTATACGGCTTTTGAAACTATTGAACAAGTGCCCCCGTTACCGTGGGGTGCTGACAGTTGTGGATGGCTGTTGAATAGTGGATTAAAAGAAAGCTATAGCAATTGGACAGATATTCAGATATATTGTTATTCTCGATTTCCCGGATTAACATTAGATATTCCAATAGTCGGTTATGATCCGATTCTTGCTTATTCAAATCCACCTATTTCATTTATGACATTTCTTGTATTCAACACTTTACCTGATGCGCATGGAACAGTAAAAATTCAATCTTTATCACCGTATGATCGGCCTCAAATTGATCACGGCTGGCAAAATCTGTCCGAATATGATCAAATGAATCTTCAGTACGGCATAAATTTTGTTCGAAATATGACTGTGAGTACTCGATGGGGTCAAAAATATGTTAAACAAGAGTTATTTCCTGGAAATCGATACGGAGGATCCGATGATTTACATCGGCGATTGAATTTGTGTAGCGCATATCATCAAGTTGGCACTTGCGGATTGGGAAAATGCACGGACAATCAAGCTCGTGTGCTTGGAATAAAAAATGTTCGAATCTGTGACGTTAGTCTATTTCCAACACAACTAAACGTCAATCCAACATTTACACTCTATAGTATATGTGAAAAAGTGGCGGATCTTGTCAAAGATCAACATTCTCACGATCAACCAAATATCGCCGGTATACATTATTGTCCAAAACTGAAGCTCGTCATTTCGATTATATTTCTTTTTTTTATTTCTTAATCGATAATATCAAGAACAATTAGATTTGAAAACTGTTTAGTTTATGCAAGGATGGAAACAATCGATCAGAGATGCTAATAACCTGAGGAAATCTGAGGGTGGAAGTGAGTATAAGTTTAAATGTGGGTGTGTGTGGATGAGGATGCGGGTGTGGATATGAAAGAAGCGATAAAGAGGCACCCACACCTACCAACTACCTGATTTATATTTTGATACATGAATACCAGCTTAAACTTGATCAACATTGTTACCAATATCTCCTTTAATGATTGGTCGTAAAAATGTCGAAAAAATAATATCGACAGAAAATGGTTGATAAATATTGTGAACAGTTGTGAATAGTGAAAAACATCTTCTATAATATGAGTAGATATTAATGGGATGACAGTGACAATATGCAGATAATGAAATGCAGTCAATTTAGAATTTTTTCTGCGTAGCAGCTATAGGTTGTTGTTATACTCAATTTCAAAACATAGAGTAAAATTTTCCCTTATTTAAGTTTATAAATGAAAAGCTGATCAGATTACGTCACTTTAAAATGTAATAGTTTCAGTCGCGACAACAAAATTTTAGATAATATAATAGTTCTTCGCTTAAGTCTTTTATTTAATTTTCATCGGGTATTAATCGTCAAAATCACGATTGGTCAAACTTTTATACTATTAGAACTATAATAATAACAACAATGAACTAGACTTGATTAGAGTCATCCTTTATCGGAAAAATCATCTTTTTCGATTTTTGTCTCTTATGATACTTTTCCACTTCAATATTTACATTTTGATATTTCTTCTCTTCTAAACTTTTCCTTTCGACATTTTTTCAGCACACCCACTCCACACCCAAAACTCAATTTTAGAGAATAAGTAATCATTTTTATCTTAGGAAATTATTTTCAACTACGAAATTTCTATCCATCACTACTTGAATTTCTACTGGTAGTTAGTGTGTAGACAACCAAGCGTACATTTATATCTAGACGAGTAATTGTAAAGAGTCATAGTAGCCAACGAACACGTAAAAAAGAGAATAGGCAAAAAATCAATAAATACTTTACTATAATTATGAAGATAGAAGGCACTTTGGAATTGAATCAGTCATATTTCTCAAATTCTGAAATATTTCCTAACATAATGAGATATCCCAGGATGAAACAAGCAATAATCGAATGAGATAATGATAGCTATTTATTTATTTTAGAACATTAAGATTAAGTATTTTTATTAGTGGATAATGTTTACATGACTTTCTCAACTAGAGAATAATTTCCAATGAAAAATGTCTTAAATAACATGTATACTATTTTGTTTTTACTGATTTATGGAATTTTCCAATATGCCTCTTTCAGACGACTAAGTCAACTATTTTTAAATAGGTTTTTTTATTGTTCTGCAGACGATGTTAAGAGAAGAACATGTGTCGTATGAATCATCATTGATAGATTTGATGTTTGGAAAGTAAAGGGTGTGGGTGTGGGTGTGCTGAAAAAATGTCGAAAGGAAGAGTTTAGAAGAGAAGAAATATGAAAATGTAAATAGTGAC
>CAJNSZ010000712.1:42424-56438 GCA_905329745.1 Rotaria sp. Silwood2 | reverse complement strand
TATTTCTGGTTTAGGCAATTTGTTGAATAGATTATAAATATTTGTTGAATTTGATAAATCATTCGAAGTTAAACGTAAACATCGACTCAATTGTACAATTTGATTCATGTTACTATTGAATTTTTGCATTGTGTTATTGGCAATTAATCTTTTCCATGCTTCATCATCACTTTTTTCATTCAATTGATTAATAAATTGTTCTTCCAAATTCTTTAAATTTCGATCGATTTCACTTGACGATAGCATATCATTCGTCGATTTAGTATCCAAAGTTAATTTAGCTACATAGAAATCTTTTTGAACTTGAAAATATTTCACATTCAAATAGTCATTGATGTTGTGATCACGTTGATGGACGGCAAACTCTCGCCATTCCATTTTGAATACTTGTTCATTATTGATGTTAATACGAACATCAGTTATCGGTACTAAAATCAGTATTTTAACTTGAGTCTCTTTTCCAGTTAGAAAAATTGGTATTTCAGCGACAATATTGTACTGAATCGTTTTTTGTTTTACTTCAATAGGTTTTTGAATATTTGTTTTGAGAGAAGTCTCGTTTGCTGATAGGTCAGGGTAGACATAATCTTCAGGTTGTTCATTGCATGCAACCAACAATTGTAAATCGATTCTAGATAAATTACAATCTTTCGAACATTTAATTAATAGAAAGGAAATATTTTTAGATAATGAATAAAAACTGTCATCCAATGGACTTAGATTAAACGAATCTTTATAACGATGATGCATTTGAATGAAATTGTTCACCTCTTTTTGAGGTGCCAAAGAGAAGGCATATTCGCTACCCATCTGATGGTATGCCATATATAGTAATATTTCATTTGCATAGATCCGAAATAATGTATTGATATCAATCTGAGAAGTAGAAGTAGAACCAAATGATAAATGTGAAAAAAATGTTTGTAGAGTCTTATTGGATTGAATTCGAGTTTTTATATCTTTAAATGGTATTTGTGTTCGTTTTTCTTTACGTAAACGAATAAAGTTCTCGCCAGCTTTATTCCACTCATTGGTTTTCGATTTAACTATATCGAAAATTGATTCAAACTTAATAGAATCTTGAAATTTANCAATAGCATCTGCATCTTTTGTATCTTCATCTTGATCGAACCGAAGTTCATTTACAAGTGTATAAATAGTTGCTGCATCCCAAGGTTGTTCATTCGATTTAATCAAACGTACTTCACGACCGAATATAATAATACCGAATTGAGTTAAATCAAGTTTACGTAGAGCAGCTGTAAGAACTATAACTGCTTCTTTAAGACCAGTACTAAGTGTACCTAACATTGATGTTGATACATCAAGAACAAGACATACAGCATGATCACGTTTACCACCGGCCAATTTTGAACTAAATATTTTCTTATATGTCCATTCACTAGTCATGGCCTTTATTAGACCAGGTAAATAAAGTGATGAACCACGTAGGGCTGCTCGACGACGTGTAAATTTATTAAATGGTAATACAAGATCACCGAGTACAGTCGATACATCTTCGACAGCACCAGAAAGACGATATTCTGCTGATATCCAATTTTTTTCTATATCTTGCATCATTGCTGATACTTTTAATGTATGATAATATTCACGAAGTTTATTTAATGCTTTCGATGAATAATCAGTGTATTCAGTTGTTGATGATAAATAACTTGTTAATTGTGATTGACTCTAAATAGAAATAATAAATGTATAGAATAATATTAATAACTAGCCTTCATATTTAATATGAATATTTCATCATACTTGATTTAAACGAGGAATTATTGCTGTTGAACTACTAATCATATATGATGTTGGATTGGCCGAATCGTATGTTAAATTTTGAATAATTGTATCGCATAAAGACGGTGTTTCAGGTATACTAGGTATTTTAATATTGATTGTTGAAAATGAATTTCTTGTTGTCGTGTGATTATCAGTTTTAATTGAAGCTTTCACCATGTCATGCATTAATTGTGTTAATATTTTCGGTGATTCGCTAATATTATTTGCATGAACAATACGATGTTGAGCTTGTTTTAGACCACGTAATAATACTTGACTTGTACTTTGTCCAGCCGTTTCAATAAATAGAACACCTAAATTAATATCATATTTTTTAATTGTTTCTGTATATGTCTTATCGTCATTATCATGTGTTAAACCATCAGTAATCATTAAAACAAGACGATGAAAAAGAGGATTTGATGGTTTATTTTCATCTGCTACACCAAATACACGATTTGAAATATTATCAAGACCTGTAGCGGGATATGTACCTTCATCAAATGTTAATGCTTCGAGTACAAATTGTCCATCTTGTATAGTAAAACGATCAGCCACATTTTTTAACATTTTCTGATTATTTCGTCCACCAAAACGTGCTACAGCAAATTTACTCTCAAGTTTACGATGTAATTCCATAAGTATAACAAGAATTTCATAAATTGAATTTCGATAAATACTCATTGAACCTGAATTATCAATCATAATACACCAATGAAGTTCATGTTGTTCATTTGTATTAATATTATTAATTAATGTTTCCCATTTTGAACGAAATTCTTTTATAATTAAATTTATCATTCGAGCAATAGGTGGTGTTTCAACAAGTAATTGATATGTCCATCGATCGCGTTGATTTATTGAAGCAAGTGCAGCACGATTATCAAGTTTACCATCGGGTGGAGTTCGTTTTCCTTTTGTTTTAATTGATTCATATAATTCAAGTAGATTTGGTTGTTTTTTTAATTGTTCTTGCATGGCTTTCATTTGTAAATCAATATTAAAATCGACTGATCCATCAATATCATTCCATGTACTTTGTTTTCCATCATTTGTATGACTTGTTGTTGATACATTGACTTTAGTTAGACTTTGAGACGATATTTCTTTAGCCAAATTTTCTATTTTTGATAGAAAGGTTTTTTTCGATCCGCCACCAGTTTTACGTGTATTAGATTTTGATTTTGATTTTGATTTCGATAATTCTAGCATATCTTTAGCTTGTTCAGAATTTTCATTTCGTGTTGTTGCTCGCCAATCTTCTAAAGTCAATGGTGTATCATCATTTTTCGTAGTTTGTGTTTGATTTTCTGATGTTGTTGGTGATTTTGAAACATTTGGTTCTAACATATCGAATATTTTTCGTTTATTTAATTCACCTTTTCGTGGACGAGTTTTTGATGGTGGTGGAAAATCATTAATAACACTGCTAACATCAATATTTAATTGTCGTAAAGTTTCTCGTAATTGAAAATAATTTTCAAGTGATAATGAAAGAAAACATTTTTCTAATCGACTAAGATCTTTATTTAAAAATCGAATACCAGTTACTGAAAAGACAGGTTCAAGAATTTTTTTAATTATAACAAGATCACGTAATAATTGTAGACCATGTAGAACAATATTATGAGCAGTTTCATTTTGATTTAAATTATTCATGTTCGATTGATTATGAACGAGAACATTAAACGTTGTAAAAATACCGTACCATTGTGTTACTTGTGAACAATAATCATGTGCTTTAATAACAATAGCATGAATTTTATCTGATTCACTAAAACAAAACGATGAACACAATGGTGATTGAACATATTTTGTTACGGAATCTTGCATTTTTTTTAATGTATCCGTCGAATACAAAAAAGTTTGAATGGATTCTGTTGATGTTATTGTTTCATTTGTAGATGTTGTTTTAGATGTTATTTCATTTGTTGATGCTGATCTTGAATTAGATAATGAAGGAGAAAGAGATGAGATATCTTGGCTTCTTTCAGCTGAAGAAATTGATTGATTCAGTTGAATTTTCAGAAGAGTTTGTTGAATAGCTGTAAGAATCGATGAAATTTTGTTTGATTGAATAGTAGATAAGTCGATGCCCAATTTTTCACGTGTTCTTTGGCGATAATTAGACAAAGTACAAAGTGCTGATGTTAAACTTGTTGTATAGAGTGCTTTATTTAATGAACTATGACGATAAACAATAAGACCATGAAATGATGTAAGAATGGATGAAATCGTTTCGAATAATCGTCGTAAATCGGCTTCTTTAATATTCAATAATCTTCTCCATGAATTAATAATATTATCAAGTATTTGATATTGATCTTCCTCGTTAATTGTACTTATATTTGGTAGACGTATAATAGTTAAATATGCTTCAATTTGTTCTTCAAGTTCTTGTGGAACAATATTTCGAAGCTTTTCTAATAATTCAACAGTTGATGCCATATTCAATTTTAGAGATTTAATTGAAGATTGATATTTATTAAATGAAATTAACTCATCATTTGTCGATATTAAACAACCGATTTCTGAAATTAAATTAGTCATAGTTTCTTCTGTATGAGCACTTGTTAATTTCTTAATATATGAAATAATTTCATTATCATAACCAATCGTTAAAATAAATTTAAGCATAGTTTTCCAATTTGGTTTCATATAATGTTGATAATACGAGTCTTTTATAGATGACCAATTCTTTTCTTCATCAAGAACATGAAGAAGATGAAGAATTTGAATAACAATACTGCCAATAGTCGTTTGCGATTTACTTGCTTCACATAATATATTCCAAATAATTTTAATAGTTTCATTAATGAATATTTTTTGATTGTGAGTAAGTGGCACAAGATAATTTAAAATATTACAATAATTTTCAACATTACCATTAGAAAGCATTAAGCCATCCGATGTATATTTTTGTAAAGATTGTCGAAAATTACGCCTGTGTTGTACGAAATTATGGTAATCATAAGGTGAAATATGTGAGATTTTTCCAAGTGCTTGTTGAATTTCATGCACATACTCTTTCAGAAAGACATCCCATATCGGTGAAAAATCGAGTGTTGGAATAAGTTTTTGAAAAATGACTTTCGTAATTTCAACTAATTATATCGCTTAGATGTGCTTGATTTCTCACGGAAATACATGCTATTATTCCATATAACGTTTTATGTTCGCCAAAAATCAATACAAAATACTCGAATTTATCAGTTTCAGTTAATGAACTCCATAGATTATGTGCTTTGTTCATTAAATTCAACAATGATCCTTGTAAAGTATTGTTTTCTTTTTCACTTTCTAATTTTAAATGTATTTCTAATAGTGCTCGATAATCAGCATTAATTAATTTAACTAAAATAGTTTTTACTCTATCAGAAAATAATCCAAAGAGTATACTCCATTTAAGATTAAATGAATTATTCATCATAGTTAATAATTCACCAAATGTATTCGTGGATGAAATATGTTTTTTTAATTCTTCCTGTACATTGAATGTTGTCGAAGGACGAGCTGCATCACGAATAAATTTACTAAAGATACGTACTTCTTCTGACATTGCACTATCATTAGCAATACATTGATAGATAAATTTAATAGCTTGTTGTGATGCATTTTCAGGTGAAGAATTTTGATAGATATCGCAAAATTTTGTTGCATAAAGTTGCATTGTATAAGCTTCATCAACATTAGCTGCGGAATTAATAACACTAAAAATTTGAAGTCGTACGACATCATTATTTGCAAATGAATCATGATATAAAATGGAATTTTGAAAAAATGAAATATAATTATTCAATGAAAATCGAAGATATTTAATTATATTATCAACAGCAAGATCAATTGTGTTCCTATCATCAAATTCATTTAATTTCAATTGTTTTTGAGATGTCTTTGTAGTATCTGAATTGAGATTCGAACAAAAATTTGCCCAATCATCTAATGTCAATGGTAAATTATTATCTTTTGTTTTTTGTGAGCCACATATATAAGCAATAGCAGTAAGAATTATTAATGATGTATATGGTTGATAAATGTTGTATTGTTGACTAAAATAATGAAGCCATTGTGAAGGTAATAATTCAAGTGAAGACCATTCTTTAGGATTTTCTTCTGAAGTTAGAACAAATGCTGGTAATGGTTTCATATGTCCAATAATGATAATTATCACTCGGCGATTATCAAGTTTACTATCAACATCAATAACAGGATCGCATAGACTTACTAATTCAAATTCGAATAGTCTAATCATATCATATTCAGATGGTAAATCGACTTGATCACATTGAATATTGATATCGAGTGAAGTAGATCCAGTTTGAGGGATTTTAATCGCTTGATTGGAATCTTGTGAATTCGGTTTCGATCCTGTTTTTTTTATATCAATTGTTTGTACGAATTTCTCTTGACAACTTAATCGACAGATTTCAAAACGCAGTTCTTTTTTGCCGATATTATTAATTTTTAAGAATTCTTTTTTCGAAATAGTACCTGGCTTAATTAATCCAATATCGATAACACTGTATGGTGTTGTTCGTAAAATAGGCGTATGATATTCTACACTATAGGGCATATTGATAGGATGAGGTGAAGTATTTGATTGAAGTTGAACGTTAGCATTGAATGGTCGTAAATCGATTGGATAATAAATAAATTGTACTGATACATTTCCATTTGGTTGTATAATAACATTGTCGGGATCAATTTTGAAACGTGATGGTAATGGCAATGATGAATCTTGTGCATTGGTAATTTGTAAGAAGTGAAAAGTTGCTGTTGCTTTACTTGTATTTTTGAATTTTACTTCTCGACTAACCGGTTGTATAGTACCGAGATTTTTATCTTGAATGAGTTCCATTTGACCTTTTTGATTAATATGTATTATATGCTTGTTTTGTGGATTAGAAGTTGTATGTGTCATTTTAGGCTCAACTATTTCACCTTGTAACATCAAATAATACTGATGTCTGTTATTGAGAAGTCCAATCTCAAGAATAAATGATTGTGAAATATGGTCGTTAGGCATATAAATTTCTATATTGACATTTTCCTTTTTATCGACTGGCAATTTTAATTCATTTATGGATGATTTTAGTGATTGAGAACTTAGACGAAGCGTATATTCAATAGGTCCATTATTAAAAAATTCAATAGGTAAAGTTCGTCGTTCGCCTTTATAGAAATTATTCATAGTTAAAGTATATTGAGATTGGTATTTGTTAATTGCTCGACCTTGATAATGAATTTCTAGTGAAAGTTGTCGAATTTTAGCATTAATTCTAATTGCTTTGATATTTTTAGGTGAATCTACTGCCAGAAAAATATCTGCTTCAATGTCTTCTTCGATATTTTTCGATGCTTCCAATGCTATACCAAAAGATATTTTAGATTTAGCTGGTATAGTGAGTTCATTATTGACTATTGTTAGAACTGAATTATATTGATTAGTTTCTGGTAGTTTTAGTTGTGCTTTAACACGAACTGGATATGGAAGAATATTTTCCAATTGAATATTTTCTACTATTCGATGACTATTACAAGATACTAAACCAAAATCAATTGTCTCTGCTGATATTTTAAGATCGATTTCAACGATTTCTGCTTGTGCTTGAAGTGTATTCGAAAGTTCAGTTTGATCATCAACAATAAGATCCCAATTTTCTTTCAGACTACAAATATTTGTCGGTGGTCTTAAGATAACTTCTAATTCACAAATATCACCCGATGCTAATTGTAGATTATCAGTCGTAACATCAAATGGTGTATCCGTTGGTTTCGTACTTCGATCGATTTTTACTTTTAAATCACGATCAACTTCATTATGAATATATATTCGTTGTATCATTCGTTGATGAATACCAGGAAGTACAACACCAAAATCAAGTATAGCTGGCTTCGGATGACATGTCATTATTGTTGGTGTTGTATCCGTTCCGATATTTTCAACTAACCACATGTGAGTGTCACGACTCATTTGTGAATAAATAAAAGCATTACTAAGATTTGTTTCAATCTTAAATGATGATAAATCAAAAAGATCATTTACTTCTGCCCAATTGTTCGATGAACGTTTCATTGTACGATAAATTCGTTGTGCTTCATATATGAGACGTTGACATTCTTCAAAATGTTGTATATATTCTGATCTATCCAAATATTTAAGTTCACAAAATTTAGTACATTCTACTAACATCGCATTGAAATCCGATTGAATACTACTAGTCATATTATTTGACAATGTATTGGCACAAGTATACAATCGAAAGAGTTGGCATTTATTTAAACGTAATTGATCGACGTACAAATATATGTCTGAATAGACTTGATCACGACATTTAATAATCGATTGAAATGAATGATCCATTGATCGAGTCCATACACGACTAAATTCGTACTCTAAAGCTGGTTCGACGTCATCTACAATATACATATTTTGTGCTACCGCTGAAAAATCTTTGAATGGTATCAGATCTAACAATTTATTTTGTATTTCTGGTTTAGGCAATTTGTTGAATAGATTATAAATATTTGTTGAATTTGATAAATCATTCGAAGCTAAACGTAAACATCGACTCAATTGTACAATTTGATTCATGTTACTATTGAATTTTTGCATTGTGTTATTGGCAATTAATCTTTTCCATGCTTCATCATCACTCATTTCGTTCAATTGATTACTAATTTGTTCTTCTAAATCGGTTAGATTTGTTTTGATTTCATTTGCAAGTGGAACATCAGTCATTGACTGAGAATTTAAAGTCAATTTAGTTACATAGAATTCCTTATAGCTTTGAAAATACTGGATTTTCAAATGTTGATTAATGTTGTGCTGGCATTGATGTACGGTGAATTTCCGCCATTCCATCTGGAATACTTGTTTATTGTCTATCTTAATACTGATGGCATCAATTTTAGGTAGCGAAATGAATATTTTAACTGTAGTCTCGTTGGATGTTAGAGAAACTGGTATTTCAGAGATAATATTGTACTTAGCCGTTTTTGGTTTTACTTCGATGATTATTGGAGTATTAGTATTGATGGAAGTATCGGGTAATGGTTGATTATGGGGGATATTATCCTCAGGTTGTTGATCATCTTCAACCAACAGCTGTAAATCGATTCCAATTAAAGAAGTATTCGAAGATTTAATTAGAAGCCATGGAATATTTCCAGATACTAGAGAAAACATTTGATCTATTGGACTTAGTTTAAGCGAATTTTTATAACGACCATGAAGATTGATAAAATTCCTCACTTCTTCTTGAGGTGCCAACGAAAAGGCAAGGTCATTACCTTTCTGATGATGTGCTATATACAATAATATTTCACTAGCATGAACCTGAAACAATCCATCAATATCAATCTGAGAACTGGAAAGATTAACAAATGGTAAGTATGAAAAAATATTTTTTATATTCATAGCGGATTGAATACAAGTTTTTATATATTTATATGATTTTTTTTTTCGTTTTTCTTTGCGTAAACAAATAAAATTCTCTCCAGCTTTATTCCACTCATTGGTTTTCGATTTAACTATATCGAAAATTGATTCAAACTTAATAGAATCTTGAAATTTATTGAAATGATTTTCCATTTCTACTTTGGCAACTTCATAAAGATCTTGAAATACACTTTGTTCTAATCGATAAATTCCATCGAGTAATTGAAAAGAATTTTTAAACATTGAATCATCATTAATAAAATGAATCAGAGGTTGCTCAACAAGATTTATTTCACTACCGTTGTATAATTCACGTGTTGAATTTAATAATTTAAAAAAGGATGATGAATCCATATGATGAATAGGCACATTCATTAGTATCGATTCTAAATTATCGATTCCGCCAATAGTAAGTTGATAGACAATTTCAAGATGTTGTAATCGTGTTAAACGCGTCAATCGATGATCAGCATCGACATTTGCAAGAAGACGAGTTTTTTGTTGAAGTTCTCGTTCAATATCAGCTAATCGATATATAGAATTTGTTTTCGTATTTGTTGTTGCATCTTCAATATTTAATAATGTACTAAGTTGTTTAACATTTCGTTGATTCCATTCAAGTTGACGTTGAATATTAAATTTACGTGCTTGAATAAATCCACGAAAGATTTCTTTCATTGTTCTATGCCATCGATTAAGAAGATTTTCATTAAAAGTTTTCATTGCTGGTCGATTTTTAACAAGAATATTTACAAGTTGATCAATATTTTGCCATATTATTTTGAATAAATGGGATTCGAGTTGTTTATTAATAAAATTACTTTGATTATTAATTTCGCATGTTTCATCAGTAAATTTTGAAAAATCTTCACATATTTGTTTTAATATTTCACCTTCTTCAACGGTTACACTTTGACATATTTTTTGAATTAATGTATGAATTGTTAAGCATGAACGACTAATTAAATGAACAGATGGTAAAACAAGTTGAATTAATTCTTTTACAGATCGATTAATTTCATCAAATAGACTAAATGAGTTCGAACTAAACGTAAATGCAATATGTAATGTTTGATAGAGAAGTGCATCACTATGACTTTTTAATTGCATTTTACATATTTCTAATAAATTGAGTAAATCAGATTCACTTCTTGGTAAACGTGAATCAATTATATCATTTTCAATACCCACAAGATATTCACTAAATGGTTCTCGAACACCATATTGTAATTGTGAATAGAGACATCCAGCATAAAGTAAATTACCAACAAATCGTTTAAATTCTCGAATTAAATATTGTATATGTTTACTATGTTGACCAGTAAAGGCTATATCTAATTTTGTTACTTCAGTATGAACTTGACGACTAATTTCATATGCATGTTTTAATACTTTAGTTTGTTCTTCACCACTACGAACTTGATCAAGAAATATTTTACATTCATCTAGGGGTGTCGGATTAACATTAAGTTAAAAATAATGCTAATGCTTTAGCATTAATGACATTAGCATTAATTAATGCTTAGGCGTTAGCATTAATTTAGCATTATTTTTAATGCTAATGCATATACGCAGAACAATTCGAGTCTGCTACCTTGCATACTACCATAACTTTTAAGGGCTACCAGGGGGCACTCTTTGTAACTTTTCAAGGGCTATCTGGGCGTACCCTTGGCAACTTTTCAAGGACTATCTGACAGTACTCTTTATAACTTTTCAAGGGCTGCCTAGAGATACTCTTGATAACTTTTCAAGGGCTACCTAGAGATACTCTTGATAACTTTTCAAGGTCTACCTAGGGTACCCTTGATAATTCTGCAAGGGCTACCTAGGATACCCTTGATAACTCTTCAAGGGCTACCTGGAGATACTCTTTGTAACTTTCCAAGGGCTACCAGGGAGCACTCTTTGTAACTTTTCAAGGGCTAGGATGGAATACGCTTTGTAACTTTTCAAAGGCTACGATGGGATACGCTTTGTAACTTTGCAAGGGCTACCATGGGGTACTCTTCAGTGGCGTACGCAGGGGGCCAAGGGGGCTCGGGTACCCCTTTGAAGACAAGTTCCCCGTGGGGGTACGGGTAAAAAAAGTACTACGGTACAAATTTTTGAAAAACTCCACTGCGGGTTCCTTCCTTGAGAATTTCGACGTCTCCGTTGGAAAAGTTCTGCGTACGCCACTGGTACTCTTGGTTACTTTTCACGGACTATTCCGAAATACTCTCTGCAGCTTTTCAAGAGCCTCCAATGGATGCTCTTTGGAATTTTTTAAGGGTACCTAGGCATGGTATTTGCTATCAGTTCGGAGTTAAGAAGACATCATATTTGTGTTTGATGTTAGTACTTTAACATGCTACAAACGATCCTGTTGTTGACTCAGATTCTTTGAATAAATGGTCACTTATATGAACTATGAAGAACTCCGGAAATGTCTAGTAGAGCACTTCATTGTTGTTTAGATGATAAACGTTTGATAGACCTCAGCTGCGTACATCAACTAACGTTGATGAGAAGACTAGCTGTATCTAGTCATTGAAATTTTAATAGTATTAACAGAATGTCTAAAACATGTGTAAAAAGGACTAGATAAGATTTTATTTAGGTTTCAAAAACATCTGCAGACTTATTTGTAACGTGCCAAAGGGAAGACTTCCACTTTTTGCTAGTTTTTTCTCGGCTATATGTGTAAGGTGTGCCGAAAATGTCATAGAAGGACAATTAAATTGTTTCAGGCCGAAGTCACGGAATCGAATCTGATGAGATCCCAAAAGTATCGAAGAATGTTGCGCAGTAGGCATGCAATAGGATTCGATTCTCGGATATTATTAATATTGTTTGCTTGCCAGCAATTTCCCAGTGTTGGATACCAGCAGACTCCTTCCTCATGATCTGATGGTATCTATCAATGGAGTCTTGTTAGAGGCGATGAAATCCAATTGTATATAACTATTCGATATTGTCTTTTGTGATTATTAGATGACATGTGTAAGGCTGGCACTTTATCTTTATTTTACTTTGAAAAAGTAAAGTAAAGTACATAACTTTACTTTATCCGTCAGAGTAAAGTATATATACTTTATCCGACAAGTAAAGTAAAGCGAATCTAAATACTTACAATTTAGTATTGATTTTGTAGTCTAACATCATACTTTGATAATGGCGTAGCATCATTGTCAGCGTACGATATTGTGCTAAAAAATTAGCAATTAATGATAAGTATTGTAATTCATTTCACTTTACTTTACTTTACTTTTTGAGAACAGTATATATACTTTGCTCTGCTTTACCGGTAAATTAAAGTTAGCTAATTGGCTCTACTTGCACAAATAAATATAAAGTGCCACTCCTAGGCGTGCGACATGTATTTGAAATACTTTTTAAGATGATGTGAAGCTGTTTTCCAGTAATATAGGTAGCCAATTGATGGTCCTAAACGACTGTGAACGGCGAGAGAGAGCTATACGATTGAATGAAGCGAAAAGATGTTTTTTTTCAATCGTGTCTTGTTTAAATTACGAGATCAGTTAAATGAATATAAAATATTTTTTTATTTGATTTTTTATTCAGACTGCGTCAGAACAAGCCATCAATAAAAATTGAATAGAAATAATTCATTTTCTTTTCTTTTATTTTAGATTCGAAATTCACATTAGTTTAATGAACGGCTTTTTTTAATTTAATTTTATTAATTTAGATGACAAATTCGTATAAGTTGAACAAGTGTTAAATTATATGTTCTATTTTAGTTTAACGTTCGGGTAAAATTACGGCATTAAATAAAGCAAAAGCTATGACTAATTATTATTTTCATTTTTGTTTTAGACTGTATTACGCGATCATTTTTGAAAAGCAAACTATATTTTTAAACATGTTTATTTCAGATTATATTATGGAATGAAACCTATCAAAAGGTAATAGATATCATCAATGCATTTTTTTCCTTTACTTTAAATTTATTATTAAACAATTGAGTGTAATAATAAGTTCAAATAAAATATATGTAAACTATATTTTCAAGCAATCGTACGAGTTGCAGGCATTGTGGGAGAGGATAAACAATATGCAATATTCAAGTGTAAATTCCACATAATCTCATGGGATCTTATAGAATCGAACAAGATTCAACTTGAATGGTTTTCATCTTGGGATATTTACGCTTCCATTTCTAACTATCGAGGAAAACATATATATGTATGGACACTTGTATGTGATATAATTTTTATACAATTCCTGTTGAATTCTATCTACTTGTTTCAGGGAAAGATCTGATAAAAATATGTTCGATTCAATTAACACAAGAGAATTGCGTGGTTTTGAGAAAGTTCCAACTCTGCTCTCTGTATTTTTAATCAGCAACGTTAAGAGTAAAAAGTGTTATCTTGCCATGACAAAAAAATCGTAATTTTTAAATTATTTTATGAATAAACAAAGTTATTAAACACTATTAGATGCGTTATTTATAGATTAAAGTACATATGTATGTATGTATATATATATGTCGTATCGAAGTTACACCGGTCGACGAAGTTATAACTTCGTCGTCTCATATTGACGAAGTTATAACTTCGACAGAGAAATTTGTTGAAGTTAATTTTGATTCATTTATTTAAGAATATTCTTAAATAAATGAATATTTATTTAAAAAAAAATTATTTTTCATTATATATTCAACAGTAGGATATTCGGTACTTCTTCAGATCGACGACACCCTCTCTCATTGGTGGTGTGATGAAGAGGCAAGGATAATTATCCTTTCCTCTTTATTACAAAACCAATGCGAGTGGG
>CAJNSZ010000712.1:0-42366 GCA_905329745.1 Rotaria sp. Silwood2 | reverse complement strand
AGTATACTACGAAAATTACACAATCTCACGTTTTCGAATCTTTTTTTCTTTGAATAGCCGCATTAGCCATATCAAACTATGTACTTTAAGATGTTTTCAACAGTACGCCGAACCCTAGGAGTACCGCTTCGGTAACACTTTCTCAAAAAATATTCTATTTTTAGTTTTAGATAGTAATAGACTTTTGTTCTATTAAATTAAATTACACATAGATAACTTGTGTGTGGGTGCGGGTGTGGGTGTGGGTGTCAGTATCACACCTAGGAGTGGTAAGTTATCGTTACCGTTCCGGGGTAACGGTGACGGGACTGTTACCAGTTACTTTTTCCTGGTAACTTCTCTAAAAAGATGAATTATTACTTCCCATCAACAGAATTTTGCAACTACGTTATTTTTTAAGTTGACCCGTTCCCAGGTAACTGGTAACTTCAAATTTTTTTTGCTGGTGTATTGTCAATATTCGGTCCAATAGAAGTGATATTTAGTCTTTTCAAAAAGTTACCAGGAAAAAGTAACTGGTAACGGTCCCGTTACCAGTTACTCGGGTAACTGGTAACTCCTTCCATAAGAACCGTTACCGTTACCGTTCCTGGGTAACGGTCTGGGATCGGTAACTTCCCGCCCCTAACCACACCCACACTCACACCCGGCCACCCGAAACCCACCCCACACGCACACCCACACCCTCATATTAGATAAATGAACAGTATGCGAAAGATAAGTAACATATGGCTGCGAATGATCGTTGTTATTTCATTGAATGTAGTTCACTAAACGGCAACAAGATGAAGAATAAAAACAATGGGAAGAACAATCAAATAAAAGAAAATATTCAGTTAAAAGAAACTACATGTAACATATTCATTTTCGTTAAACAATTTTTTAAAGATAATGAATATATGGATAGCCATATATATGATGAAAATATTGATATTTTCAATTTTCAGTGTTTAGTGTCTGAACAGTAAAAATAATGATAGTTTGTTAGTTTTTTTGTTGATCATATCTCAAATGACTAATAATTAATACATGTGGTGAATGTATGTCTAAATAGTTCAATGTCAAGATAAAAAAATTCCCATAAGTTAAAATTTGAATTTTTATCATGAAATAATTGGTTGTTAGTGCATTGATTTTGGTTTTTTTTTAAATGTATATTGCTTTTCTTGTGGTACTAAAGTCCAATTTTGTGAAGAAAATTATTATTACACAAATAGATGATTGATTCATTATTTTCGTGAAAGTGTTTGAATAGTTTTTTCCTATTTTGTATTATAAAGAAAATCAGGCCCTCCAGTCTCATTTATAAGGACGATATGTTTAAAAATTATTGATTCAAGTGTTTTCTATTGAGATACATGTGATTTCTATTTATTGAACTTAAAAAGAAAAAAATTAAAATGAACAGTAAAGCAATAAAAAGCAAACATTGGTTCCGGTTTATCAATGTTTTTTGAAAAACTCAATTCAAGTTTATAAATAATCAGTAGTAATTTTTGCGTTAATGTCTCGAGAAAGAATTTCAGAGAAACGTTCGATCAGCGCACTACTAGTTGTACTATTGACGGCAATATCTTCAAACTTTTTAATCAGTTCATCACCTGTCTCTGCCATATAATTTTTACCACCACCATTAGTCGCCATTTGATCAAGTCTTTTCTCTTCTTTACTTCCTTTTTGAATACCTTCACCGAAACCAATCGTATGACAAATAAAATTATGATCTTTTGTGTATTTTGATTTCAGTTGACTAATTATATGTTCGGGATTACCATTACCACAATCGGCACCATCCGACATAAAAATCATGACAACCGATGCTTTTGTTTGATCTTTCTCGATTTCTCTTGTCGCTTCTGTCAAACCTGCTGCATAATCTGTACCATTACCACGAATGGAAAGCGTGCGAGGAGCATCAATAACTTTTCGTCTCGAACAAATAGTATGCGCTTTGTCATCGAATTGAATAACCGTAATAAAATCATCTCCGCCTTGATCATTATTACGTCGTGTCAAAAAATTGTTGTATGCTTGTTGTAATTTGTTCCAATGTGGTGTCATTGAACCTGACTCATCAAGAACAAAAACAAAATGATATGATTGAGCTTCTTGTTGTTCTTGTTGTTTAGTATAAAATAATACCATTTCTTTAAATGCTCTTTCAGCATCGCTTTCTTTAGTTTTATATTCAGCTTCTTGTTGTTTAGTAATAAATAATACAATTTCTTTAAATGCTCTTTCAGCATCGCTTGCTTTAGTTTTATATTGAGCTTTGAATGCATCCCTCATTTTAGCCGTTGCATTCGGTTTAATAACACAAAAAATAAGATCGATTTCTTCATTTTTTTTCAACAGACGATCGCATATATCAGTCAATGTGTGTTTACCATTTCCCTAAAATAGAATGAAGCATTATTTGTCATTCTCATGATATTTATTGAGAATTCACTCCTAGAAAAATCATTTAATTGAAATATAAGTACATAAAAATATACTTTGATATATTAATATTAAAAATGAATTCATTGAAAAATGTATTAATATTTTTGTTAAGAAATCATTTTTGCTGAATATTAAAACAAAAAAAGGACATATGTGTTAATAGATACGAATTATTTTCTAGTAAAAAAGTTTTTTCTTGAATTCATTTTAATTTCTCTGTTAATAATTAAGAGTTTATCGAATTACTTACTGTCTTATAGTGATCATTTGTAAGATCGTTATTAAGCTCTGGTCCATGACCAGGTGCATCAGTAATAAGTACGATGAATCGAGCATTTGTTTTACTCCAATTTAATGTTAAACATGTATCAAGTGCACCGAGTACATCTTCTGGAATATCATCACCTCCACTAGCAGTTATTTTATTTAAAAATTCCATTACATCGTCGGTTTTTTCGGTAAAATCTATTTTCATAATTGGTGGCTTATCTTTCAAATCACGATAAGCAACAATAGCAAAACGTAGTTGAAGTTTAAGTGATGGATATTTTACTTTAACTTGATCTTGAATACCTTCCATAATAGTTTTCATTTGACCTTTAACTGCTGCTAACCATCGTGACATGCTACCAGTACAATCAAGACAAAAACAAATATCAATTGTTATATTCGATGCTAGTTGACCACTTTGTGATAACATTAATTCTCGTTCATCAGCCAATCCTTTAATCATATCATTAAAAGCTTTATTTGAAAATATATCTTCGAAAAGATTATCTTTAGATATAGTGTCTCTCATATCATCAGTAACTTGCTTGTTATCATTTTCTATTGATGCCCATTCAGACAAAACAATTTGTGCTTCTTGTTCAAATAAAGCTCGTAAAGCTTTTGATAATCCACGAACAGTAGCACATTGTAAATATCGTTTATAAACTAATTGAAGATTAGTTGAATCAATACCAATAGCCATAGCTACAAGATCAATACCATTATTTTCAGCACGTTGTTGTACCATAGCAAGACGATTACCACAATTACTATAACCATCCGTAAATATAAATATTTTCTTTTCACCTCGTGTAGAACATTGACTAAGTAGATCAATAGCAGCTTCAATAGCATCTGCATCTTTTGTATCTTCATCTTGATCAAAACGAAGTTCATTTACAAGTGTATAAATAGTTGCTGCATCCCAAGGTTGTTCATTCGATTTAATCAAACGTACTTCACGACCGAATATAATAATACCGAATTGAGTTAAATCAAGTTTACGTAGAGCAGCTGTAAGAACTATAATTGCTTCTTTAAGACCATTACTAAGTGTACCTAACATTGATGTTGATACATCAAGAACAAGACATACAGCATGATCACGTTTACCACCAGCTAATTTTGAACTAAATATTTTCTTATATGTCCATTCACTAGTCATTGCTCTTATTAAACCAGGTAAATAAAGTGATGAACCACGTAGAGCTGCTCGACGACGTGTAAATTTATTATATGGCAATACAAGATCACCGAGCACAGTCGATACTTCTTCAATAACACCAGAAACACGATATTCTTCTGATATCCAATTTTTTTCTATGTCTTGCATCATTGCTGATAATTTTAATATATGATAATATTCACGAAGTTTAGTTAATGCTTTCGTTGAATAATCAGTATATTCAATTGTTGATGATAAGTAACTTGTTAATTGTGATTGACTCTAAATAGAAATAATAAATGAATAGAAAAATATTAATAATTAGATTTTATATTAAATATAAATATTTCATCATACTTGATTTAAACGAGGAATTGTTGCTGTCGAACTACTAATCATATATGATGTTGGATTAGCCGAATCATATGATAAATTTTGAATAATAGTATCGTATAATAATGATTTCTCAGGTATATTAGGTATTTTAATATTAATTGTTGAAAATGAATTTGCTGTCGTTGTCATTGTCGTCTGGTTATCATCAGTTTTAATTGATGCTTTAACTATATCATACATTAATTGTGTTATTATTTTCGGTGATTGATCTATATCATTTGCATGAGCAATACGATGTTGAGCTTTCTTAAGACCACGTAATAATACTTGACTTGTATTTTGTCCAGCCGTTTCAATAAATAGAACACCTAAATTAATATTATATTTTTCAATTGTTTCTGTATATGTTTTATCATCATTATCATGTGTTAAACCATCAGTAATCATTAAAACAAGACGATGAATAAGAGGATTTGATGGTTTATTTTTATCAAATACACCAAATACACGATTTGATATATTATCAAGACCCGTAGCTGGATATGTACCTTCGTCAAATGTTAGTGCTTCGAGTACGAATTGTCCATCTTGTATAGTAAATCGATCAGCCATATTTTTTAACATTTTTTGATTATTTCGTCCACCAAAACGTGCTACAGCAAATTTACTTTCAAGTTTACGATGTAATTCCATAAGTATAACAAGGATTTCATAAATTGAATTTCGATAAATACTCATTGAACCTGAATTATCAATCATAATACACCAATGAAGTTCATGTTGTTCATTTGTATTAATACTATTCATTAATGTTTCCCATTTGGAACGAAATTCTTTTATAATTAAATTTATCATTCGAGCAATAGGTGGTGTTTCAACAAGTAATTGATATGACCATCGTTCACGATGATTTGTTGAAACAAGTGCAGCACGATTATCAAGTTTACCATCGATTGGACTTCGTTTCGCTTTTGTTTTAATTGATTCATACAATTCAAGTAGATTTTGTTGTTTTTTTAATTGTTCTTGCATTGCTTTCATTTGTAAATCAATATTAAAATCGACTGATCTATCTGTTTCATTCCATGTACTTCGTATTCCATCATTTGCATGATTTGTTGTTGATACATCGATTTTAGTTACACTTTGTGATGATGCTTCTTTAGCTAAGTTTTCTATATTTGATAGAAGATTTTTTCTTGTATCAGAAGCAGTTTTACGTTTATTAGATTTTTGTTTTGATTTCGATAATTCTAACGCATCTTTAACTTGTTCAGAATTTTCATTTCGTGTTGTTGATTGCCAATCTTCAAAAGTTAATGGGATATCATCATTCTTCATAGTTTGTGATTGATTTTCTAAAGTTGATGATGGTTGTGAAATA
The DNA here is from genome assembly GCA_905329745.1 of Rotaria sp. Silwood2. Taxonomy (NCBI): domain Eukaryota; kingdom Metazoa; phylum Rotifera; class Eurotatoria; order Philodinida; family Philodinidae; genus Rotaria; species Rotaria sp. Silwood2. Next base: position 36,769 of record CAJNSZ010000712.1, on the reverse strand, counting down.
TTTGATTCGAACATTTCAAATATTTTTCGTTTATTTGTTTCACCTTTTCGTACAAGAGTTTTTGATGCTAATGGAAAATCATTAATAATACGGCTAACATCAACATTTAATTGTCGTAAAGTTTCTCGTAATTTAAAATAATTTTCAAGTGATAATGAAAGAAAACATTTTTCTAATCGACTAAGATCTTTGTTTAAAAATCGAACACCATTAATTGAAAAGACAGGTTCAAGAATTTTTTTAACTATAACAAGATCACGTAATAATTGCAAACCACGTACAACGATTTGATGAGCAGTTTCATTTTGATTTAAATTATTCACATTCGATTGATTATGAACGAGAACATTAAATGTTGTAAAAACTCCGTACCATTGTGTAACATGTGAAGAATAATCATGTGCTTTAACAATAATTATATGCATTTTATCTGATTCACTAAAACGAAACGATGAAGACGATGGTGATTGAACATATTTTTTTACAGAATCTTGCATCTTTTTAAAAATATCTTCCGAATACAAAGAAGTTTGAGCAGATTCTGTTGATGTTGTTGTATTTGTTGATGCTGATGTTGAATTCGATGATGAAGGAGAAAGAAATGAGATACCTTGGCTACGTACAGCTGATTGATTTGGTTGAATTTTTGGAAGAGTTTCTTGAATAGTTTTAAGAATTGATGGTATTGTATTTGAATGAGTAGCAGATAAGTCAATGTCCAATATCTCACGTGTTCTTTGACGATAATTAGATAGAGTACAAAGTGCTGATGTTAAACTTGTTGTATAGAGTGCTACATTTAATGAACTATGACGATAGACAATAAGACCATAAAATGATGTAAGAATGGATGAAATCGTTTGAAATAATCGACGTAAATCAACTCCTTTTATATTCAATAATGTTATCCATGAATCAACAATATTATCAAGTATTTTATATTGATCTTCATCGTTCATATTACTTATATTCGTTAGACGCGTCGTAGTCAAATAAGCTTGAATTTGTTTTTGAAGTTCTTTTGGAACCATATTTTGAATACTTTCTAATAAATTTTCACTTGATTCTGTATCCGAATTAAGAGATTGAATTGAAGATTGATATTTATTAAATAAAATTAACTCATCATCCGTCGATAGTAAACAGCCAATTTTCAAAATTAAATCTGTCATAGTTTCCTTTGTTTGAGCAGTTGCTAAATTTTCAATACATGAAATAATTTCGTTATTACAACCAATAGTTAAAATAAACTTGAGCATATTCTTCCAACTTGGCTTCATATAATGTTGATAATACGAATCGTTTATAGATGACCAACTCTTTTCTTCATCAAGAACATAAAGAAGATGAAGAATTAAAGTAACAATATTACCAATAGTTGCTTGCGATTTACTTTCTTCACATAATATATTCCAAATAATTTTAATAGTTTCATTAATGAATAGTTTTTGCTTGTGAGTAAGTGGTATAAAATGATGTAAAAGTTTACAGTAAATTTCAACATTACCTCTAGAGAGCATATAGCTACCGGTTGTATAAATTTGTAGTGACTCTCGAAAATGACGTATTACTGATACTAAATAATCATACTCATTAGGTGAAATATGTGACATTTTTTGAATTGCTTCTCGAACTTCATACCCATCATTTTTCAAAAATGCATCCTGAATTGGTAAAAAATTGACTCCTGGAATGAATTTTTGCAAAATAACTCCTGTAATGTCAACAATATCGTTTAGATGTGCTTGGTTTGTAGCTGAAATGCCTGTTATTAATGCATATAATGTTTTATGTTCGCCAAAAATCGATACAAGATACTCAAACTTATCAGTTTCAGATAATGAACTCCATAGATTATATGCTTTATCCATTAGATTCAGTAATGATCCTTGTAAAGTATTGTTTTCTTTTTGACCATATAATTTTAAATGTATTTCTAATAGAGTTTGATAATCAACATTAATTAATTTAACTAAAATATTTTTTACTCTAGCAGAAAATAATGCAAAGAGTATAGTCCATTTAACACTAAATGAATCATTCATCATTTTTAATAATTCACCGAATGTATTCGTTAATGGAATATGTTTTTTTAATTCTTCATTTATATTATATGTTGTCGAAGGATGAGCTGCATCACGAATAAATTTACTAAACACACGCACTCTTTCTGCCATTGCACTATCATTAGCAATACAATGATAGATAAATTTAATAGCTTGTTGTGATACATTTTCAGGAGAAGACGTTTCATAGATTTCACAAAGTTTTGTTGCATATAGTTGCATTGTATAAGCTTCATCAACATTAGCCGCTGAATTAATAACACTAAAAAGTTGCAGTCGTACACTATCATTGTTTGCAAATGAATTATGAAATAAAATAGAATTTTGAAAATATGAAATATATTTATTTAATGACAATCGAAAATATTTAACTACATTATCAATAGCACGACCAATTGTGTTTGTATCATCAAAATCATTTAATTTCAATTGCTCTTGAGATGTCTTTGCAGGATCTAAATTAAGATTTAAACAAAAATTTTTCCAATCATCTAATGTCAATGGTAAATCATGATCTTTTGTTTTTTGTGAGCCACATATATAAGCAATAGTAGTAAGAATTATTAATGATGTATATGGTTTATACATTTCATATTGTTTACTAAAATAATGAAGCCATTGTGAAGGTACTAATTCAAGTGACGACCATTCTTTAGAATTTTCTTCTGTTGTTGGAACAAGTGTTGGTAATGGTTTCAGATGTCCGATAATGACAATTTTTACTCGACGATTGTCAAGTTTACTATCGATATTAATAACAGGATCGCATAGACTTACTAATTCAAATTCGAATAGTCTAATTGTATCATATTCATGTGGTAAATTGACTTGATCACATTCCATACTGATATCGAGAAAAGTAAATCCATCTTGAGAGATTTTAATAATCTGAATAGGATCTTGTGAGTTCTGTTTCGATCCTGTTTTTTGGATATGAATTGCTTTTACGAATTTCTCTTGATAATTTAATGCACACATTTCAAAACGTAAAGCGTTTTTACCGATATTATTAACTTTTAAAAATTCTTTTTTTGAAATAATACCTGATTTAATTAATCCAATATCGATAACACTGTATGGTACTGTTTGCAAGATAGGTGTATGATATTCAACACTATAAGGAATATTAATAGGATGAATTGAAGTATTTGATTTTAGTTGTATGTTAGCATTGAATGGTCGCAAATCGATTGGATAATAAATAAATTGCACTAGTACATTTTCATTCGGCTTCATAATAACATTGTCAGGCATAATTTTGAAACGTGATGGTAATGACAATGAAGGATTTTGTGCATTGGTGACTTGTAAGAAATGGAAAGTTGCTGTTGCTCTACTTGTATTTTTAAATTTTACTTCTTGACTAACGGGTTGTAAAGTACCGAGAGTTTTATCTTGAATGAGATCCATGTCACCCTTTTGATTAATAGATATTATATGCTTGTTTTGTGGATTGGAAGTTGTATATGTCATTGTAGGTTCAATTGTTTCACACTGTAACACCAAATAATACTGATGTCTACTACTGAGAAATCCAATCTCGAGATTAAATGTTTGTGAAATACAGTTATTAGGCATCTGAATTTCTAAATTAATATTTTCTTTTTTATTGACTGGTAATTGTAATTCACTAATGGATGATTTGATGGATTGTGACTTTAGACGAAGTGTATATTCAACTGGTCCATTATTAATAAATTCAATAGGTAAAGTTCTTCGTTCGCCTTGATAGAAATTATTCATGGTTAAAACATATTGAGATTGATTTTTGTCAATTGTTCGATCTTGATAACGAATTTCTAGTGAATGTTGTTGAATTTTAGCATTAATTTTAATTGCTTTAATATTTTTAGATGAATTTATTGCCACAAAAACATCTGTTTCAATGATTTCTTCGATATTTTTTGATGCTTCTAATGTGATACCAAAAGATATTTTAGATTTAGGTGGTATAGTGAGTTCATTATTGATTATGGTTAGAACTGAATCATATTGATGAGTTTCAGGTAGTCTTAGTTGTGCTTTAGCATGAACTGAACATGGAAGAATATTTTCCAATTGAATATTTTTTTCTATTCGATGGCTATTACACGCTACTACACCAAAATCAATTGTCTCTGATGATATTTTAAGATCGATTTCTACGATTTCTACTTGTACTTGAAGTGTATTCAAAAGTTTAGTTTGATCATTAACAATAAGATCCCAACTTTCTTTCAAATTACAAATATTTGTTGGTGGTCTTAAGATAACTTCTAATTCACAAATATCGCCCGATGCTAGTTGTAGATTATCATTCGTAACATCAAATGGTGTATCTGTTGGTTTAGTACTTCGATCGATTTTTACTTTTAAATCACGATCAACTTTATTATGAATATATATTCGTTGGATCATTCGTTGATGAATATCAGGAAGTGTAACACCAAAATCAAGTATAGCTGGTTTCGGATGACATGTTATTATTGTTGGTATTGTATCCGATCCGATCTTTTCAACTAACCACATGTGAGTATCACGACTCATTTGTGAATGCAGAAAAGCATTACTAAGATCAGTTTCAATCTTAAATGATGATAAATCAAAAAGATCATTTATTTCTGTCCAATTGTTCGATGATCGTTTCATTGTACGATGAATTCGTTGTGCTTCATATATGAGACGTTGACATTCTTCTAAATGTCTAACATATTCTGGTCTATCCAAATATTTAAGTTTACAAAATTTAGTACATTCTGCTAACATGTTATTAAAATCTGATTGAATACTACTAGTCATATTATTTGACAATGTATTAGCACAGGCATATAATAGAAACAACTGGCATTTGTTTAAACGTAATTGATCGACATACAAATATATGTTGAAATAGACTTGATCACGACATTTAATAACCGATTGAAAGGAACGATCCATTGATCGAGTCCACACATGACTAAATTCGTATTCTAAAGCTGGATCGAAATCCTCTACAATACGAATATCTTGTGGCACAGCTGAGAAATCTTTCACTGGTATCAGATCTAACAAAGTATTTTGTATGTCTGAGTTAGGTAATTTGTTGAATAGATTATAAATATTTGTTGGATTTAATACATCATTCGATGTTAATTGTAAACATTGACTCAATTGAACAATTCGATCCATGTTGTTTTCAAATTTTTGCATTGTGGTATTGGTAATCAATGTTTTCCATGCTTCACAATCACTCATTTCATTCATTTGATTCTTAATTTGTTCTTCTAAATCGGTTAAATTTCGTTTGATTTCACTCGAATATGAAATATTACTCGCTGATTCAGTATCCAAATTTAATTTACTAATATAGAATTGCTCATTACTTCGAAAATACTTGATACTCAAACATTGATCAATGAAATGTTCGCGTTGATTAATGGAAAAATTCCACCATTCTAGTTGTAATATTTGTTGATTGTCTCTCTTAATACTGATGGCATCAATTGATGGTAGTGAAATGAATATTTTAACTACATTGTCTTTGGAATGCAGAAAAACTGGTATTTCAGAGACAATATTGTACTTAATCTCTTGTTTTACTTGAGTGGATTCCAGAGTATTAGTATCGGAGGGTATTTGATCAGAAGAAATAGTATACTTAGGTTGTTGATTATCTTTTATCAACAGTTGTAAATCGATTCTAGTTAAATGAGCACCTGAATATTTAATTACAAGCCGTGAAATATTTCCAGATTCTAGAGATAACATTTTATCTATTGGCCTTAGTTTAAATAAATTTTTATAACGACTATGTAGTTTAATAAGTTCTTGCACCTCTTCTTGAGGTGGCAATGAGAAAGCATAATCATTACCCTTCTGATGATATGCCAAATACATTAATATTTCACTAGCAGAAATCTGAAACAATGTATCAATATTAACCGGAGAACTGGAATGATCAACCAATGGTAAATGCGAAATAACATTCTTGTATATCCAAGTGGATTTAAAACGAGCTTTTATATCTCTTAATGATATTTTTTTTCGTTTTTCTTTACGTAAAAGAATAAAATTCTCGCCGTTTTTATTCCATTTATCGTTTTCCGATTTAATTATATCGAGAATCGATTTAAATTTAATAGAACTTTGAAATTGATTGAAACGATTTTCCATTTCTACTTTAGCAGCATCATACAAATCTTGAAATACACTTTGCTCTAATCGATAAATTCCATCGAGTAATTGAAAAATATTTGTAAATATAGAATCATCATTAATAAAATGAATCAGTGGTTGTTCGAGAAGATTTGTTTCGCTAATTTTGTATAATTCACGTGTTGAATTTAATAATTTAAAAAAGGATAATGAATCAACATGATGAAGAGGCATATTCATTAGTATTGTTTCTAAATTATTGATTCCACCCACAATTAATTGATAGATTATTGCAAGATGTTGTAATCGATTTAAACGAAGTGATCGATGATCATCATCGACATCGGCAAGAAGACGATTTTTTTGTTGAAGTGCTCGTTCAATATCAGCTAATCGATAGACAGAACTTGTTTTCCTATTTGACGTTGCATCTTCAATATTAAATAATGTATTAGTTTGTTTAAAATTTCGTTGATTCCATTCAAGTTGACGTTGAATATTAAATTTGCGTGTTTGAATAAATCCACGAAAGATTTCTTTCATTGTTCTATGCCATCGATTAAGCAGATTTTCATTGAAAGTTTTCATTGATGGTCGATTTTTAACAAGAATTTCTGCAAGTTTTTCAATATGTTCCCAGATTATTTTCAATAAATTTGATTCAAGTTGTTTATTAATGAAATCACTTTGATTATTAATTTCGGATGTTTCATCAGTAAATTTTGAAAAATCTCTACAGATCTCTCTTAATATTTCACCTTCTTCAGCGATTACAGATTGGCATATTTTATGAATTAATGAATCAATTGTTAACCAAGAACGACTAATTAAATGAGCAGATGGTAAAACAAATTGAATTAATTCTTTTATAGAACGATTAATTTCATCGAATAGACTAAATGAATTTGAACTAAATGTAAATGCAATATGTAATGTTTGATAGAGAAGTGCATCACTATGACTTTTCAATTGCATTTCACATGTTTCTAATAAATTGAGTAAGTCAGATTCACTTTTTGGTAAACCTGAATTAATTATATCATTTTCAATGCCAACAAGATATTCACTAAATGGTTCTCGAATACCATATTGTAATTGTGAATAGAGACATCCAGCATAAAGTAAATTACCAACGAATCGTTTAAATTCTCTAATTAAATATTGTATATGTCTACTATATTGACCAGTAAATGCCATATCTAATTTTGTTACTTCTGTATGAACTTGATGACTAATATCATATGCATGTTTTAATACTTTAGTTTGTTCTGCACCACTTCGAACTTGATCAAGAAATATTTTACATTCATTATTTGTACAATGATTTAAATCGCATAAAATAATTTTTTTCTTAGTTTTTCCATATTCAATCATTTGTGTTGTTTTTAATGTATCAATATATTTATTCCAACTTAATGTCGAATGAATAAGTGAATCAAGACCTATACATATTAAATCACAATAAAAGAAAATAAATGAATACATTGGATCATTATCAACTATTTTGTCTTTAACATGTGTTTTTATATTATTTAATTCAGAAATAATAGAATCTTTCATTTGTTGAATTTTAGTACTATTAAGATTTGTTTTCGTTGGTTCAAGTAAATTTTGTCGACAAAAATCAACAATGTTATTTAATAGTGTAGTAATATCAGTTTGAGATTTGTTGTTCGGCATAGGTTTATTGATTGCATCAGTAATACATGTAATTAGTTTTTCTGATATAACTTTTAAATAGTGAACTGCTTCGAAAAGCCATTGATCTTGTTCTTGTTTAAGTCTACTTTTATACATTATTAGTTCATTATGGAGAAGAAGTTGATCATTAGAAAGTTGTTCTTTTTTCTTTTTAATTTGTTGTTCAAGATTTGTTTTATCTATAAGACATCTATCTACTATTTGTTGTAAACGATCACGAACAGAATATGCTTCATTTCTACTACATTCACGATCAATTTCAGCATTTTCATAATCGTTAGAAATTTTTTCTAAATTTCTTTCATCTTTATTAATATCTTGCTCAAGATGATAAATATTTGTTTTCATTTTTTGTAATTCAACATCTTTTTCTTTTAATGTTGTTATCGTAAGTAAATGTATATGTTCATTAAAATCATCTAATTTCAAAGCTATCCAATCTGTTAAAATTAATAATGCAAATGAAAGTGCTATTTGAATAGGAAACAATTCTTTAACACTTATTGATACATTCATTAATCCATCTGTTTGAATTTTTGGTTCCATAAATAAAGCTATTATTTGTTGAATAAATGTAGTTGAATAATTACGTATTTCAACAATATGTTTTTGTTTATCAAATAGTGGTGTTGAGATTGATTTATCACGATATGTAAAACTTGATAAACCATTCGTTGCTCCATTAGATGATACAAATGATGGTAATTGTAATGGTTCGATTTTGTTAATACGTCCACTAAGAAATTCATCAATTTGATTAAATTTTTCACAAATAGTAAGCATAACAGTTGTATATTCAGGTATAAATAAACAGATAAGATCTTCCGGTCGAATATCTATTGGTAATAAACTACAACTAACGTTTGTTGTAAAATTTTGCATACGATTTTCTGTAATATTTAAATCATCACTAATTTTTTTAATGTTATCAAACATATTAAATACATTAAGATTTGTTTTTTTTGTCCATTGTTGAATACTATTAGCAAGTGTAGCAATATCAATATAATTTGAAAGCATACCTTGTTCAGCTTCGACATTAAGTATATCAGAACGAAATTGTGCATAAGCAAAGGCAAAATGATCCATCAATATATTTTTATCGTCTTCATTATTTAATCCACGTTCAAGTTGCATAGCTAAATCATTATTTAGTTTCATTAATGTATCTCGAAGTTCATCATTATTATTCGATTTTAAAAGAGATGCAGCACGTAACCATGTTTGACTTGACACATGTGCATTTGTTAGACGAATAACATTACTTAATTCATTGAATTGATTACCTTGACTACTATTTTTAATATTTTGTTGTAAAATATTTAATTCATTTTCATAATTTAATGTACGAGTGTTGTTCATTTGTAAACTAAGCTCGACTTCATGGATTTCATGAATAGGTTCATCGTCAGGTAAAGTAACATTAGATGTTGTATATTGATTTATTTCTTGAATGAAGTTTTGTAGAAGATCAGCTAATGTTCGTTCTTCATGTATAAGCCATTTAAAATTCTTTTCTGTATCTTGATTTATATCGAATGTTTTTAACTTATGTAAAGCTGTATGAATACGTTGAATAATTGGTTGTGGTTGTATAGGTAATTGACTCGCAATTATTAAATTTTCTTTTAATCTTTTTATTGTTTCATTAATTTGTGATTGCATTTGTTTTTTACGTAGTTCAAGTGGATCTCTCGTTATAGATGAATTTTCATTAGTTATATCGTTTGATGTATTATTTATTGTAATTAAACGTCGATTTGGATCGAATAATAAAGCTAGTGGTCGAATAAAATTTGTCAGATTATATCTTATTAAAAGTTTATTACTAAATTTTAATTTTAATAAATATTCATCAAGTTTTATTTGTAAATCATTGAATATGGATTCTGTTTGTGTTACACCAATATGTAATTGATTATTAACAATATCAATTACAGATAATGTTAACTGAAAAATATGTTCTAAATGACTAATTGCATATGGTGTATTTTCATATAATTCGTAAATAAAATCATCTTTACCAAATATTGTATGTTGAACAATTAATTTTAATAATTTTAATATTTTATTAACAAAATTAAATAATATATTAAATTCAGGAATACTTTCAATAGCTGTTGAACTCATACCTTCTTCTAAATGTTGAATAATCATATGTACACAACCATATTTTTCTTTTAATGGTTCTAAATAACCTAATGATGTTAAACGACTACTTAAATTAGGTGGTTCAATTGATTGTATAGAATATTGTAATTCTTCTTGAATTTTTTGTGCTACAGTTGATGAAAATTTTTCTTGATATGGTTTAATAAATATCCACATTTGTTGAATTGATGTTATCCATAAATCATCAGAAATAGCTGATTGAATAAGGGAATCTAAATCTGTTTGAAATCTATTTATATTTTGATACATTAATACTGTTAATGATTTATATTCAGCTGCATTATGTTCAACAAAATATTTTAATTCATTAAATATAACTTTAATTTGATCATAAATTTCACGAATTTTTAACAGTGTTATATCATCTCCTTGATATAAATGCATTAAACAAGCTAAACCAAATAATTCTTGTCCATTTTCTGTCATTGTTGTTTTTATATGTTCAAATATGTTTTGTTTAATATGACAGTGAATTCCATCAGGTAATGATTCATTTAATACAGTACGTAATTGATTAGTATTTATTTGTTGTATACTTGATATAGTAATTGATATTGTATTATTTTGTTTTGTTGTTGATAATAGACAACATTCATAAGAATTTTTATTTGGACAATAAATAATTAAATCATGAGGATTTAATGTATTTATATCAATATCATCATTAATTTGTTCCCAATTTGAAATAATATAAAATTGATATTGTTGATCAAAGTATGGAAGAAAATAATAACCAACAAGAAAAAATGCTAAAGATGATTCAAGAATATCATCATGTTCAATTAATTCACGACCGAATGATGTAGCTAATACAGCACGAGTATCAAGTAAACCTTCACGATTAATTAATGTTGAATTCTTTCGAGCTTCATTTAATAATCGTAAAAAATAAATGAGTTCTTTAGCATCAGGCTTTTCAAGTTGTTCACGAACAAATTTATAAGCATCGGATTCAAGTAAATTTTTGATTTCATCATTCAAATTTCGACGTGCAGCTATTGCTTTATCTAATGCTGTTGTACGAGTATCATAAGATTGATAATAATCATTCTTTAACATATCTAATTCTGATTTTAATTTAATTTGTTCTTGTTTAAGTGTATTCAAGCGACTATTAAGTGGATTTTCATCTGGATGAATAATCGATATATCACGTGATAATCTTGAACGTAAATTTGGCATTGCTCGATTAGTTACATTTGTATCATTTTGATTTATTAATTCTGATTCAATAATTTGACTTTCAAGTTCTTGAATATTTTCTTTACATTGATCTAATGCTGCTTGTTTTAATTCAAGTTCGTTTTTTAAACGACAATACTTTGTATTTATTGAACTTGATTCCGATGGTAAATCACGTACAACAGCTCCAATTATTGTTGTCATTTTATTACTTAATTCTAATGCAGAAAATTTTAACTCAGATTTAAGAATAAAATCTCGTGTAATACAAATATTTTTCTGTAAAGCATTTCGTATACTTATTGTAAGATAATCATCAAATGTCCATTGTAAAGTAATCCATTCGAGAAGTGTAGCAAAATATTGAATTGGTTTCATCATAACTGTATTTGTTTTTGCATTAAACATATGTTCAATAAGTTTACGTAGATCTTTTCTTGTTGATCTTATTGGAAATGATTGTGCACGTTCAAATGACCAAATAAGACCACTATCAAAATTTTCAAATAATTGTAAACGAAATTGATATTTAGCATCAATAAATGCTGGATCATGAAAAATTACATATGCAGAACATTTATCTTGATATGTAAGTAATGGTCGAATATATTGTATAACACTTGAACATAAACGTGTTAATTCAATTGTTTGATCAAATGATGCAAAGATTGATGAACTAAAAAATTGATGAAATACATCAATGATTGATACGGCTCGTTGAAGAAATTCAAGACGTTCATGTGTATCATTAAATGATGTATTACGTATAAATAATTCAAGTAATGTACTTATTTCTTCACATGTTGAATATAACCAAAGTGATCCGTCAGATATAAGTCTTTTTATTAATTGTCCTTTATTTGTCATTTGTTTTAAATCAATATGAATTGAAATATTTTTTTGTTGCATTAAGTCAGTTAATAATTTATCTAAATCGATTTGTAAATTATCATTATTTATTAATGTTTGTTTTAATTGAATAAGATTTGGATCAGATGGTGACATTAGTAGTAGAATATTATCAATAAATAATATACATAGAGAACACAATAATTTAGATAATTTGTTATCATATGCTAATATTTTAATCATATTAAATATTAATTCAACTAGATAACGTTCAAATGAAACAAATTTCGAACGAATACGTTGTGATTCTTGAATCCATAAGGCTTGTTTACGATCAAGTTCATCCGATGCTGTTGAATAAACTGTTGATGATGAACGTAAATTAAGTTTATCTATTGTTTGTTGTAATTTAGTAATAAATGATTTAAATTGATGATGATTTTGTAATGATGAACAATAACAACGTATTAATGACCAATAACATGCATCAACAGGATTTATTTTACGACTAATTAAATAGAATATTGTATGAATACATTGTTCTAAAAGACGGTATGTAACAGAAAAATCACTTGGATATGTTAATAGACTATCTTTAACATCTTGTTTAACATTCAGATGTGTTAACATAAGTAAATGAGCAAGCTCTTTTCCAGCTGGAATTGTTGCTAATTGTGTTGAAATTAGTTCATATAAATCACTTGTTGTTGGATCACTATTTGTTTTAATATCAAAATCATCAATTTGTGGTAAACAAATACGTATAACACGATTAAGAAAAGCTGATGAAAGTTTATTTGAATATATACGATTAAGATTAGCTGTTGTAAATAGACGAAAATTTTGATGTATACTTTCATTTTCTCTAAGTACTTCTCCCTTTGAATTTTCATATAATGATAACATTGGTTTATCTTCAGTAAGTGAATTAAGTCGTTCGAGTACATCTGGTGGTGCACTATTAACATTATCTAAAAGAACCCACCAACCTTCTCGTATAGCTTGAATAAATTCTGATTCAACAAATGTAAAACCTATTTCTTGTTGTCCAGTAATACGAAGGATGTTTAATTTCGTAATGAAATTTTCAGCTTGACGTGAATAACATGAAAGTCGTAATTTTACTTCATTTGGCATTTGTGGAATTTTACATATATCATTCATAAGTGTCATTGTATCATTTAATGCTTGAATTTCTTCTTTTATAGTTTCAGTTCGTTTAACAAATGAATTTTTACAACGTGTTTGAAGAATAGTTCGATATTTATCAAAAACATATTTATTACTATTATCAAATAATAACGGCATAACAAATAGAAATAAATCTTTAATAATTTGTTTAAACATTTTATCAATTTTTTCAAATACAGGTGATTCATTTGATTGATTATCATCAGTTGGTAACCATGAACCAATTAAATCAGTTGTTTCAAAATTTTCATGTAATGGAATAATAACAAGACGATTACGAGTTATACGAGCTAATTCTATAACAAGAGAAGATTTTCGAGAACAAATATCACCTTCAAGAAGAATAGCTCGTTTTGATTGACATGCTGCTGCAAGTAATTCAAGTTGACGAATAGTTTTCTTTGTATGAATAAGGCCAATATTAGATGGTGATATATCTTCACTACCTGTATTAATATAAATTGAACCAATACGAACAACACTAGCAACAGCTGTATCAATTGAACAGTCATTTTCACGTTTACTTAATGTTTCATTAATTGGAAATTTTGTATTTATCATTTCACATGCTTTAGTAAAATCAGTTTGATCTTGAAATTGACATGCATAAGCAACTTGAGCGAATTTTCGTATCGATAAAAAACTTGCATACGATGTATTCATAGTTTGATTTAATTCATTTGATTTTTTCATATCATCAGATTGCGATGTTTGCATTATATCATGGTTTTCATCATCAGTTGTATTTATATATTGATAATGAAATAATTGACTTTTAATTGAACCACGAAATACATCACGAAATTTTGTTAAATCACGTAAATTAAGTTCATATGGTCCACCTGTACGCCCAAGTGATCCTTCACGAACAAGTAATTTAAGTGATGTATGCATATCAAATAATGATTCAATTTGTGACATTGTAATTGTTTTATCTTCGCTTAATTCTTTATCAAATATTTTATTAAGAATAATACGTAATTCTTCTTCAGAATAATCATCAAGTTGAACAATAGTAAATAGATTACTAATTGAACGAGGTAATTTACTACGACCACCACCTATTGTTGATGGATTCATAGTAGCAAATACAAGAACATTTTTCAATGGAACTTTTTCACCTGTATTTGGTACAAGAAATTCAGTTATACCTCGATAAAATAGAGGCGTAAGACCTTCGAGAACTTCAGGTGTAGCTAAATTAAGTTCATCGAAAAGAATCCATTTTCCTTCTTTAATTGCTGATAAAACACGACCTTCTTGCCATTGAAATGTTCTAATACCATTTATAAATCGAGGAATAATACAACCAATTAATTGATCAAGTGATGTGTTTGATGATAAATTTATACGTTCACATTCTTTATTTAATAGTTGACAAACTTGTGTAACGACTTGTGTCTTACCAATACCGGGTGGACCTTCGAGAAGAAGAGGTGTTTTTGATGATGAAGCAGCAAATATTCTTGCTATTTGATTAAGTAATGTTGGTGTAGGTACACATGTTAGTTTCTTTTTAAGTTGTTCAATATCAATTTTTTCATCATTTGATTCAAATTTATATCGTACACGAGTATAATTTAAACTAACATAATTATGACCAACGTCAAATGGTAATTTTATCGATGTTTCATTTGATTTAATCAAGTCGAGCGTCAATGCTCCGTGCGTATGATCAGGTGCTTTAAAAATATGTTCATAATTCTTATATACAGTTGTAGATGACAAAGTGTGATGCCAATCTTCAAAAATAGAAGCCTGTCTCGGCATAGGTAATTGATCAAAATAGAAGAAACGAGCACCGAGTAACATACGGTGAGTAAGTTCAAGTTTTTGATCATGATTTTTAATGAAATCTGTCCAGCGAAATAGTAGTTGAATATCATTTTTAAGTTTCCATTCTGTATCATGGATTAATTTATGACGTAATGAAAACATTGTATTAACGAATGATTCAAGTTCCTTGTCGCCTATATCCTTCTCATCTATTTTTATTTTATTTAATTCAGCTTTAACAAGTATTTTAAGATCATAATCTGTATAAGATGGTATATGAATTTCTGTGAAACGTGATCGTGTGGCTGGACTTAATTTGAGTAATTGATGACTTTGTTCTTGATGAACACTAGCAAATATTTGAAAATAATTTGGAAGATTAATATCTAATTGACCTTTATCAACTTGACTAGTAATATCTTCAGTTAATGCGAATGCTGGACTTGGTTCAAGCATTGAATTAAGACGTTCAATGACAGCTTGACTTGGTAGATCAAGATCTTCGAGAAATAAAATAGAACCTTGTTTTGCTGCTGTTGTCACTGGCCCATCATTGAAAAGAAAAATTGGTTTACTACGATCGAATGCCGGAGATTTGAGACAATCCCAAACTTTAAGAAATTTATCGTGATAGTCACGTAATGCTGCATCTTTTGATATGAATGATGCATAGGTTGTCTGTCCAAATATTGATTTAAAATTTTCAATAATATCTGACATAATTTGTAATAATTCTTCAGGAAAATCTATTTTATTAGTTGAAGTCATAGAAAGCGATGATTGAGGTGAAGATGAATTGTTATTTATAGATACACTTGATGTAACTACGCTTGGAAAACCATCATTAAGAACAGTATTGTCTTGTTCATCGCTTGTAATTATTGATGTTTCTTGTGTCTCTTTTGATGTAGTTACATATTGAAGTAAATCAAAACCATCATCGAGTTGATTCATAAGTTGCACCTGAGTAGTTGTTGGTGGCGGAACAAATGTATCAAAACCATCGTCAATTGTATTTGTTACAGTTGGATTGTCAGATATTGTTACTAAACTTTGATTTACATTCGAAATGAAACTATCAAAACCATCGTCTATTGTGTTTATTGTAATTCTATTTGTTGACTTTGATAGTGAAATTTCATCCGTTTTGGAAATAAAGCCACCGAAACCATCATCTAGAGTTTGTACTGTAACTTTATTTATAGTTTTTGATGCTAAACTATGAGTATTTAAATTGTTACAACCACCAAAACCATCATTTAAATCAGTAGTAGTATTAAAGTCTGCAAAGTTATCATTTAAAACTGCAGAAGTATTAGTTTCATCATTTATTCTGCCATACGTAAAGTTTGGATTTGTCATATTCATATCTAACAACGCCATATCTAAATCATCATCATCATCATCATATAGTTTTTGTGCAAAATGCGGCATAGGTGAATTTTTTCCAGATGAAGATTTTAATAGTGATGATTTAACATTAAGAAAATTACTTTGAATAGGTGCGTCGGGTAGGGATGCCTGTCGTTCTTTAGCTTTTGCAATGATTTCATCGAAATCATCGACTATTTCATCTTTCTGTTGACGACGTTCTTCACTAAGTGAATAAGCTTTTTCAAAAGCAGCGATAGCTTTTGGAAGGTCTTTTCTAATCGCATCAGTAAGCGGTTGTAAAGAAACATAATCTTGTTGTGCTAATTTTAATGTTTTCTTTTCATGTCGATAGAGACTTCGAAAACGAATATAAATACGTTCGGCCATAGCCGGTAAACGTTTGAGTAAATCAAGAAATGAATATGGTTGAAGTTCTCCAATTAAATTACCTGCTTCTGTGTCCGGTGTTAAATGAACTTTGATGAGTTCATCAGAACGGCCAGATAATCGAGCCCACGTTTCAACAAGTAATGTTTTACATGATGTTGGTCCGACAAATAAAACAGGTTCTTTAGCATGTACAGCAAGAGCAAGACGAACAAGTGAACGATGAAATGATTCTGGTGATGTTGGTACAATACTATTGTTTAGTGACATATTTGGTATATCAACATAGAGATCAGCCTCTCGAAAACGAGCACTAGTGCCAACAGATCGTATTTCAATTGTTGGATTTTTCAATAAAGTTATATTTGGCCATACTGCTCTTAAATCTTGCATTAAAGATTCGTTCATTAAACTTTCAAATGGATATTTGACAGCTAAAAGTGATGCACCAATAACTGGCCAAAGTTCTTTATCAGGTGAAAATATTGCATGTCGATGAAGCCATTTAACAAGTTCACGAAATGTTATTCTTGATTGTTTTTTAATAAGTTTATGATAAAAATTGGACAATTTTTCAGTTGAATCTTTTTTCAAACATCTTGGCTTTTCTTTGCCTGATTCATTACGTTCATAGATAATTTCTGGTAATTCATTTGCTGGAAAATCATCAAATTGAACTTCAAGAAAACGATTACGTAATGAAACAGGTAATTGGTGACGATTTGCATATGATGCATCATTTTGCGTTGCAAAAAAATGAAAACCAGGTCTTGCTTTTATTACTTTTCCACTTGATGGTATAGCAATAGAATTTTTACCTTCTAATAATGGGAAAAGAGTGTTCATAACAGATGGATCAGCCAAATTAAATTCATCAGCAAGAAACCACCAGCCATTTTTCATAGCTCGATAGAGTGCACCTTCTTGAAATACAAAGTCTTTATTAACTGGTAGAAATGTACCGAGATAATCTTGTATAGTTGTTGTATCTGTATTATTAACGCGTGCAAGTTTTACTGAAGATGAATGCACAGTTGTATTATCATCTGATGATTTCATATGTTTCCATAAATGTGAAATAAGTGCAGTTTTGCCAACTGCTGCTGGACCTTCAAGTAAAAGTGGAATTTTACAAGCTACAGCACCTAAAACTGCATTAGCATAATTAATTCGACTATCAGTCAAAATATGTTCTTTATTTGGAATGATTTGATTAAGAAAATTAGGTTGTTTCAATACAGTAGAATTTTTACTATTACGTAATAGTTCTTGAACACGTTTTGTAACTTTATTTTTAAGATCATTGTTTTTAATTTGATTTGCAATTGTAACATGATATGCTGTCCAAAGACTAGAAATAAAATCAAGTTCAGATTTAAATTTTAATCGTAAAAGATATGCACTATCAAGTAATCGAATAATATTTCGCAAAGTAAATTTTGGAAAACTTTTATGTTCACATTCGTAGAAGTCAAGAATCGTACGACATAATTTTACAGCTAATTCATGATCAGTGTCAGGTTCATCGGATAGAAGAGCTTTAGCAATATCAAGTATTTCCGATGAATTATCAGTTGCACTAAATGATATATCCATCATATGAACAATGCCAAAACGATTATACAGTGCTGGCGAAAGTTCACTCGATGCACCACTTATATTACCATGTGACTGTTGATGGCTATCAGGTGGTGTCATTGTAGCAACCAGTTGATAATCTGAATGGATTTTTTGTTCGTTTATTTCTCCTTTTTCTGTTAAACACAACATTGGATTCTGTTCGAGTACAGGATTGAGTCGTTCAAGTACAGATGATTCGGCTACACTTAAATTATCTAAAAGTACCCATTGACCAGTTGTATATGCTGTTGTTACAGCACCATTTTGCCAAATCAATTTTTTATCTTTATTAAATTCATCTTTGTCACTATTATCATTGGGAACAAGCTGACCAATCAAAGCTGATGGCTCAGTTTCAGGTGTAGTATTTAATTGTTGTACTTGTTGACCACAAAACCATGCTAGAGTTAATAGAAGTTCAGATTTTCCACAACCTTCAGGACCAGTAACAAGAATTGGTTGTTTAATAGTTCGATTAAAACATACTTGTTTAAGTGTTTTCAATGCTCGATCTGTAAGAACATATGGTATTTCTGGTTGCACTAAAAATTCTTTGAAATTGTTTTTATTAAAATCAATATTTTCAAATGTATTTGTAAAACAGGAGCGAATTTTTTTTTGAGCTTGAATATGACGAACATGATTCTCATATAATTGACAACCATGTTTAGCAAAATTATCTTGGTTTTCAAGTCGACCATAATGTGCAGCTGATATAATCCATTCTTCTAACCAAGAACGATCAATACGATAAATACCATGTTTACTAATAAATTCTTTATCAAGCATTATTTTATGAATTTTTTGATGAGTTTGAATGGCTAAATTCCATAGATTTTTATTATATTTGATATTTTTTAATTCAGCCGAATCTACGATACGGTTCCATTCATTTTCAAAATTATCAATAGATGAATCGAGTCGTATTAAACATGGTACATTATCAAAAAAGATTTTATTTTGTTTGTGATCAACAGTAAATTTAATATTATTTAATGCTGGTCTACCCCAACCACCTCTACCATCATCTGTTAAAAGTTTTTCTACTAGAGTTCGACCAATATGGCGATATCGAGCACCGTATACACACCAAGCACTAAAACTAAGTAAAGCTGTTCGTTGAGTTCCGTTTGAAGGCCATAAATTATTTTGTGCTTGCCAAGTAATAAAATCAATCCATTTAAGAAGTTCACGTATGGAAATTTCGGCATACGGTCCCGTTTCAATGAATGTTTGCTCTTCATTATTTAACATTTTCTTAATTTTAGCATTAAAATTCGAAACCATCAATTCAGCTAAACTTTCTGCCTCATTAAATAAATAAGGTGATAGTCGCCTATGAACTATTTCACGCCATTCGATATCAGGTAGCTCTTTAAAGATCAGCGGTCGAAATCGACTTAAAAACGATGGTGATAATTTTTCACGTTTATTTTTAAAAAAGCCTGTATTTGGATTTTGTGTTGCAAATAATCGAAAATTTTCATGCATATGATAAACAATAGCAGACTGTTGTGCTGAACTTCCATCGCATATAGCTAATTGACGTCTATCAAGAGCTGATTCAATAGCTTGTAGTACAGTATCTTGTGCTAAATTAAGTTCATCAAAAAGCATCCAATGACCTTCAATAAATGCCATTGTAAATGGTCCATTTTCGAATTTAAATTGTACTGATTGACCTTGTTCACCTGGTACAATTGCTACTTTACCAAGTAAATCATCAATAGATACACGTGATGACATATTATAACGTTTAAGTTCACGACCAGATAGTTTAGCTGCTTCCATAACAGTTGCACTTTTACCAACACCAGTGCTACCTTCGAGTAAAATTGGAACAGGATCATCAAGTACTTCAAGAACTTTAGTTACATTTTCTCGTGCTGTTGCTGTTAAAATTAAGCGATCTTTTTGTTGTTGATGATCGATAATAGGAGGTGATTGATTGACATGTCGATCTGATAAATATGATCGTAATATATGATCAATTTCATGTGACTTGGCTTTATTTAATTTATTTAATAATTCATGTCCATTATTAAAATCATCATGTCCTATTCGAACAATATCCGGCGTTTGAGTAAGTTCTGTTGAAAAAAATGATGTTTGTTGTCGTTGATCACTAGCCTTAACATCACTTGAGTGATCATCATTGGATTGATTTTGGATTAATTCATCAAGTATAGAACGTTCATTTGGTGATAGTTCTAAAATCTCAGCAAGTAGAATAATAGCTGCTCGTTTTAATTCACCTATACGACCTAATATAGGTATAATATCTAATGTAAATGGTGAGAGTAATTCAACGAGTTTTGAGCGTGATCGCTCTTTAATAATTTCATTACTAAGACTAAGTAGATGAAATTTACATATATCTACCGACTCATTATCTTTAGATTCTTCAATTTGATGAAAAAGAGTCTTCAATAATGGTTCACATCGAAGTATTGCTGAAGAATCATTATCCACAAATGAAGCAACAAATAAGATAATATGAGATAATTGACTTGGCTTTTCGAAATTAATTGATAGAAATTTAGGTAGATATTGATGAAGAAAAAAATCTGCAATATCTGTTTTATATTTATTATATCTTGAATAGCCAATATCAAGAAGTAATTCAATAAGACGAATATTTATTGATGGAATATCAGTAATTAACAACCATGTTTGAATAATCAAATGAAGTCTAGTTTCAAATAGAGATTTTTCTGTTTGTAAGTGTTTTGTTAATGTTTCAATAATTGTTAATAGAGTTGGAATAAATTGTTCAGCAATATCTAATTCACAACATTGAAGTAATTCATTTACTTGTTCATGATTTACCTGTTGAATATATGTAACTAATGTTGTTATTGGACAAAGTGAATGTTTGAGAAGTTCAAAACAAATTATATTTGATGGATATTTAATAATGTAACTGATAATTGGAGATAATAAATTAATTTCCGTAAATGTACTTATATGATCCAATATTGATATTAAAATTGAACAATGATCATATGTACCGTTAGTGCAGTGCAAAGCACAACATTTATTTTGATTATTTTCAATAACATAATCAATATAATATAAAATATAACTTTTATCAATTTTTTTAATTGCTTTAATTAAACGTGCTTCGCAATATTTTGGTAGTAATTCTTCAAGTAGAATATAAAAGCACATGTGACCGCGTACATTAGAAAATGGTGTATTTGCATTAATATGTTCTGTTAGTTGTTCAATGAGAGTATTTGATTCATCTGTTTTACAATCAATAATTCTTTTTATAAATTCAACAATTTGACATAAAACAAATTTATGTAAATTATCATCTTCTATAGTTGGCCAAATACTGAATAGATTAATAATAAACTGTTGTAATTGTTTATCATAGCCAATCATATCAAGAACTCGTAAACGATCGAATATAATTTCATACATTTTAATATCGAAAAGTTTTGATTTTAAATTCAATAAATAATGAAAAAGTTCAAGCCATACAGGAAATATATGAATAGCTTTTATACTTGTTAAACTCATAGGTGTTAATATATTCTGAAGTTCTTCAGAATGTTGACAAGCATCTAGTGCTTTATGAATAATATCATTAACACGTAGACGTGGTAAAGCACATCCATCATTACATTCATCTTCACGACCGTCACTCCATTTTACAATAAGCTTTTGTTTTGATCGGTATGCTAATTGATTAACAGCATCAGAACAAACTGCAGGATCCATACATTGAGCACTTTCTATTATTAATGGATCGAAATAGATTCGCCAAATTGGTTCGAAAAAAGTTGGCTGAACAAGATATTTACACATATCTTCAGCATTATTTTCATTGAAATTGATACATTCAGTAAGTAGCTGAATTAATCCATTCATCTCTTTGCCAGTACAATGAGGACAACGAAATAGACGAATTAGATGAACAAGCGTAAGGGGTTTGTTTGGATTATCTTGTCGACTAATAAAAGAAGATGAAGTAGAATTAATCATTTTTCATATCAAATAGTACAACAAGGATAAATAAATTCAATAAAAATCAAATCAACATATTATCTAACATATGTATTATTGGCATTCTTATTTTTGTTTTCTTATCGAGAAATACTATTACTACCGTTGTCCACTAGTATTATTTGTTGAATTGAATAAAAGTTTCAAAAAACAAAATTTAATTTTCTACTTGAATATCTATGAATATAAAATGTGAATAGCAACAAGAATCCTGTAAATTATTTCAAAATTATTGCTAAATATGTAATCTTGATTTTAATCAATTATGAATGATGAAAATAAAATACTTTTATTTAAACAAAATAGATCTACTAAGATATTTTATATTCAAAGGATGAATATTAACTCGAATAACATTGCACTTTAAAATAAATAAGAAAAGATATTACTTATACCGATGTCTTACGAGAAGTGGAAACATCTTCTTTCTTTTAGTATCATCATTTTATAGTTTTCCAATGAAAATTTTCAAAATTAAATGTCGAACATAGATTTTAAATGCAATACTAAAAGAATGGAAATAGGTTTTAATCTGTGAAATTGAATGACGAATAGTGAAATCTCTCGAGATATAGAGTGTTAAATGTATATGGTGTGGATTCTTCTTACTTCTACACCCACCCTAATTGATTTGTCAGTAGATATAATCTCAGCTCAAAATATCATATTTTGATATTTTGGTATAAATCATAGTATCGGATAAAATTACAGTTTAATCCTTATAAGTCTCAAGAGAAAAATTAAAACAGATTGATTCTTTTGGAGTTTTTCATAGATCAATAGGGTCTACACAATATACTAAGTTCGAATTGAAAGACGATTGAACACTGAAAATGTTTTATTTTAGATCAAAGATAAGGTTTATTTATTGAAAAAATCTGGCATTTTTCAATCCTAAGACTTTGTTCAATTAAAAAAGTATTAAAACAAAACAAACTCTACTATTATCACAAATATCTCATCATTTGCCAATTTAGATATCTAAGCAGTCAAAGAGAAAAATACTTTTATGCTTACATGAAAAAAAATCATTCCATGAAAAATAAACTTATTATTAGAGAACAAGAGTGATATGTGTACCAAACACTGCTGGTCTTTAGATAAAATTTTTGTTCGGTATGCTTTGGGAAAATGGATAATGCAATAAAACTTACAAAAGATTGTCATACTCTTCAGTATTTTTCGATCTCAGCAATATATGATAATATCTTGCCTCTGCAAGAAAAATTAATTTTCACAAGAAAAAGATAATTAGATTAACAAATGTATTAATGGACACCATTAACTTTAGATGTGCTTGATTTGTCAAAAACGAATAAAAAAAACATTTCGTGGTAAAATTTTTGAACTCATGACGTTCAATTATAATAAAAAACAAAAGATGCAATCTACAATAACTTACTCAAATTGAAGTGCACCATTTGGCAGCACAGTTACAATAGTAATTTTTCGTTCTCGAACATGCTCAAGTAAACCTCGTGCTGGAGCTTCACTGGGCTTTGCTCTTAGCCACAAAGCCATAAGATTAACCATCTTGATAGCTGTCACCTGAAAATTAAAAAAAAACATTATAATGATGAAGAACTTCAAGCTATCGATACATTATTGAAATTATCCTATATTGACTATGTTAAAACAATGAAATAGACGAGAAATTGGTGTATGAAACCATGTATACGATATCTTGATTTAAGATCGATTACTAAGCGCTTCAACATGCAATAGATATCATATTCTTTCTTTTGCAGAAACATTTAGTATGATTTCAAAGTGTGTCAAAGAATAGATTCATCGTGATTTTANAGCTTTGTTTAAGTGACAATATAACTACTTTTTGACTTCTTTATTGCTATCAGTCGGATTATGTCATCTATAGAATTAATCACAGAAATCATGCCTCGATTAGGCATAGCAAAAATACTCTTAGTGTGTTAGAGGGCTGAGACAAAGGTTATTTGGCATGCTGAACACGATGGTGAACTTTGTTTCTACCGAAACTTCTCAGGTTCTGGAAAGGTTTTCCAGAAAACCCTCAAAAACCACGAAGAACCGTTTTTTCTGGCTGTTTGAGTTCATCATCGGATAGAGCATTGAAAATAACGTACTCAAACCAAATTTCATATTGCTTCTAGTCTTCTATGATGGGGCTTTAAAACTCCCATTTTCATTAGAGAACGCAAAAAAATAGATTTTCGGCCGGTAATCCAAATTTTTATACCTGATCATGTGGCTAAGGAACTTTTATACTTCTTATTCGAGTAAACAACCTTGATTTAGTTATTACTAATAGTTTTTCATGATGCTAGATTTATCTTTAGAGAAGATACATAGCCTGAAAACTGAATCTTGAGCTTAAGGAGTACTTACAAAAGGATTGCGCTTCTCGCCTTTTAAAAGCCTTTGAGGACTTCATATACTGATATTCTAAATCAGGACATTCGACTCTATCAACAAACATACATTTCAACGAAACCAAGGATAAAAAGTTTTCCAGAGATCCCTGTGGGAGACCCCAGGTCCCAAAAACGTTTTGGCCAGTTTTTCAAAATCTGACTCCTGAAATATCATCAGGCATCATGTCTGACTGTGAATCGATAAAAAAAAGTCAATTTTGTTGGGGGCAGAAAAGTAGCCTTATCGGCCCTAGTCCTTTAAAAAGAAGTAAAATCACGATGAATCTATTCTTTGACACACTTTGAAATCATACTAAATGTTTCTGCAAAAGAAAGAATATGATATCTATTGCATGTTGAAGCGCTTAGTAATCGATCTTAAATCAAGATATCGTATACATGGTTTCATACACCAATTTCTCGTCTATTTCATTGTTTTGACGATGCAAACTGTTCCCAACATTTAGATGGACTCTATTTTCATATATTGGTCAGAATTCTTGAGAAATATGTGCATATATAGAAAATATAGATATTGTAGTCTTCTAGGATGTTCTAAAATAAACTTATGTAAATATTATATTTAATTTAATAATTATGCATATTCTTTCAGTACTTTATAATACATGTTGTTCTTCCTTGATTCATTTCATCGTAGTAATAACTTTTTATTAACTACATAAGGTTTAGAGAAATATTTTATATTATATAATGAAACCAATGAGAAATCAATATCACATCACTATAAATATGTTGGCAACATTTGATCATTGTGGCAACAATTTTTTTTAAATGTACAAATAATGATCAGCAGATTAGTCTTACTAGACAATGCAAATGGCTGCTTTATGAATAAAACAAAAAGAATTACATTGACTTCTGAGCTCTTCGAAGGATATATAAAAATAGAAATAGTTATTGTCGAAATCCATCTAATACATCTATATATTCATCTAGAGCACCGTATATCAGTGTTCGACATGGGTCACTTTTTCAGTGACCCGACCTGACCCGAGTTTTTTTTTCTGACCACCCGACCCGACCCGACCCAGCTGTACTATAACCTGACCCGACCCAGCTGTACTATAACCTAACCCGACCCAGCTGTACTATAACCTGACCCGACCCGACCCGAGGGTAAGAATTTTTTTCAAGACCCGACCCGACACAAGGATAAGAATTTTATTCAAAACATGACTAGATTCGAAGGGAATTTTTTCCTATATGTACATATTGGTTGTGCTTAAAATTCTTTTTTTCTTTCGCCTATCATGCATATCGGTATATATAGATCAATCGATCTCTTTTCTTTCTTTTCAGAAATATAATTTGTCAGTTCCTTTATTTTTATGTTATTGCGCATTGAAAAAAATAAGGAGATGTTCTTGACGATTTCTCAGTTTTTATGTACCACTGATATTGCATAGTTATGGCAACAAAATCATCTGATAATACTTCATTGTTTTTCTGCATTCATTTATATCATGTATAGAATTTAAGACTTACATCGCTAGAAAATATATTATATATTTACTATAAATGCTCTTAAGATATCAATGGATGGAAAATAATGAAATAACACAAAAGATGATATCATACATGCTGCTTTATTAAATCTAATTGTTTGTTGTGAGACCACAGAATTTATAAACAAAAAACTAGCATGATTTTTGTTTCTGAAAAATATGTATTTGATCCGACCCGACACGAGTCGAACACTGCCGTATATAATGAATACATAAATGAACGAGATAGAAATTTGAGTAATTAAATACTAAAAAAATAGGTCTTCTTTCTATTAATCTACTGCTGTATTCTCTATAAGTTTCTAGAAGTTAATATAATATTCCTTTTCTAAATTCATAATTTTGTAATTGAGTCTCACATGCTTTGCACCATACGATTGAAAGCATTCAAATTTCAAATGATCAGCAAATGGCCTAAACCTACGTATAAGTGGTAAGTTTTTGGATGAAAAATGTTTTGCAGTGCAACCTGTTGAGAGCTCTGCTATTGAACTCATGTATGTTTTCTGGCCTGCAATATCTAAGGCCATTAACAAATCGTTAACAAGCTCTATAATAGATTTCTGTGTTAATAGGATTCTATCATGGGGAGGAAGCAACTATTAAAGCTCAGTTTTAAATCGTACACAAACCATTTTCTTCGAAAAGATATGTGAGTTAGAGAAAGTTAAAAATGAATACGACAATTATTTAGAAAACGAAGCAATATCTATAACTGTGTCCTAACGAGTCTTAACAGAAAATGCACACAAGTTTATTCTAAGATATCTCAAAAGTTCACCTTAATTATACCAAGGTGCAGAGGTCTAAAAGGATCTGTTAAATTGTATCTGTTTTGAACCGAACCCGTGTTCTCCCATTAATATTAAATCGATTTTTACCATGAGTAATCTTCTAATTGTATATATGAGTTCTCAGTGGAATTTTAAGTAGCAAATGAAGGAAGAATATTTTTGGATACTCAGCTGTTAGCATTTGACTAAAGAAAGAAAGAAGGCTTATTTGATGTAGAATTAAAATAAAAGGATGCTAAAGGCCTCGCGAAAATATTTGATATGAATAATGTATGATGCAAGATGAGAGAGCAGATAATAAAAAATTCTAAGACAGCTGCATACAGCCAGAATTAGGACTAACTATTTCACTCAAATGATAATGGACGTGTAACATTTCCATTGACTAGGTGGAAAATAAAAAACTTGATTTCGGCAGCGGCGGATTTAATCGTTTAACGATTGATTTGCTTTCCTAAAATCATTTTATTTGACTTGTTTTGAATAGTGTACATAGAACAAATGAATGAGATAATTTATCAGATCTCATTTAACACAAAACGTTCCAATTTTACTTTAAAATTTCAGATGAACGTTTTGATTAACTTTTTTTTCATACCTGCGAACTGAGATTGAGCATGCCAGTTCCAAATGGATAGAATACGAAGCGAAGAAAATCTCCAGCTTGTTCCATCGTTAATCGTCGCACATTGTCTATGAGTCGATCCATCAGTACTTGAGCCAGACTTGTATCCCCATTATTTTCATTCAATAATCGTGCTAATTCAACTTTCAATCTTTTGGATGTATCCTCGACAGAAAATGTTGGTTTTGACGCCGGTTGCGCCATGCTTTTTCGTATTTGTAAATTCTACTATAATACCTAGATTTCAGACGAGTAAATCTAAAAAGAAAGATGTTGTTTGAAAGCTATAAACTTCGATCTAACTTGCTAGAAATATCAGAAAATGATGAATATAAACAATATAATGAATATTTTTAATGAAACGACATATGAGGCAAAGTATTATGAGTGCTGAATAGGTACGCCTATACGTAGTACTATAAGGGATATCCCATAAGCTCTGTTACAGTTTTGTAATACTTTGCTCTCAAGTTCAACAAAAGGCAAGCTCCTTGAAACTTTGACACATTATGGTAATAATCAAGTACTACACAACTACAAAGTTTGAGGTTCATAGTTTTTACTATGGAATGGGAATCAGTCGCAAGTTTGTCATGTACTGTTTTTTTTTTATTTTTCAGCAGCTAAAATTCGATAGAAAAAGAGTAGAGCAAATGTTATCGCCGAGATCTCTTCACTCAACACGTGAGACTAAAAAGTGATGATCATCACAATAAGATGTATATTATAGATGACAGTTATACACAATTTATTCGAACTATTGTAACAGAAAAAGCAACTAGAATATTAGATGATTTACAAAATGTAATTTTTGAAGACGATCAAGATCGTAACCAAAGAATGCGACTGCCATTGAATATTATTAAACTCGTTTCGATCCGATAAAATTACTCAATAGGTTGTGATGCAAAAGTGGATGACGTGTGACACATAGAAAATGTTTGAGGTATACTAAGGGAGAAGTTACGAGAACGAGAATACACGTATATTGAACAATTTTGAAAAACGACGTTCAGAAAGAATGGCAAAAATTCAGTGTTTCTTTATGCTAATGAATGATAGATAAAATAACAAGCGAGATTAAAATTAGTAATCGATCATAGTGATAATCAAATGCCGGAGCACTGGCAACTTGATTTGCGTTCTTTCTTAATTTTTAAAATTTCATTGGTTTTAAACTCTATCCAACATGAGGAGAAAAATTTTAAAAGAATACATGACAAAGTTACTACCGGTTCTCCTTCCACAGTAAAAACTATAGATATCAACCTCTGTAGCTATGTAGTATTATAGAGATGGCATAATCTGTCAAAGTTTCACGAAGTTTGCCTTTTGTTAAACTCAAGAGTAATGAATTCTATGGTTAGTGTGAGTGTGCGTGGAGTGCATACGGTTGTGGAGGTGTGGGGATGGGGTGTGAGTGGGTATGAATTTGAGTGTGAGTGTCGGTATGAGTGGGTGGTGCGGGTGTGCATGTTTATCTTTTTGTCACCCACATCCACATCCACACTAACATCCTTTTCTGCAAAAGTGAATTCTGTGATTTTCGATAGTCTTTCTTGACTGATATTGTTAATTACAAAACATTTTCGCTGGTGTTAAAATAAGAGGTTTTATATATTGAGAGAGAGGAACCCACGAGTGTACATATATAGAGTGGCCCATAAGTAACGCGACAAAGTATTTTTAAGATTTCTCCTCTGTTATCTCTATGATTAAAACACTTTTAATATCAAAAGATAGCGCTTAAAATTCTCTACAAAACCATACATGACTAAGCTCAAAAACTGTTTTAAATATGTTTGAAAAAAGATGAAGAGTAAAGGCATAGTTAAAGATGCAGACAGGAACGGGTTGAGTATAATGAATGGGCGCGCTTAGCGTTCCATTTTTTAATCACTCCAATCTATTAAAAAACAAAAGATGCAACATGAGAAGCGCTACAATTTACATGAGACAGCTTATTTTATAGTTTCATTTTTTGTTTTCAAAATGGGCAACATTTTCAGCGATGAAATTTCGGCCATGAGAAAATGATATATTTTTTGGTACATGACAATTTCATTTTTTCTAATTTCATCCTGCTATTACCTGATATGTGTTATTTAAAAAGATAAAATGCACCACAAGATGCCGTGTGAAAAGCTCTACAATTTAAGAAGAAAAATTATAAAAAGATGAAATAAAAAAGAATCAATCCATCTTGTACCAAAAAAGTATACTGTTTCCGAACGGTCGAAATTATCTTCACTCAAAGTTTTGTTCATTTTGAAAACAAAAAGTGCAACTATAAAATAAGGGAGCTTATGTAAATTGTAGAGCTTTTCATGATGCATCTTTAGGTATCTTTTGTTTTCTTAATAGAGCGAAGTGATTGATAAAAAAAATGGGATGCAAAGCGTGGTCATTCATTATGCTCAACCCGCTACATTTTACAACTTTGTGTATGTCTTTACTTTTCATCTTTTTTCAAATATATTTAAAACAGTTTTTGGGCTTAGTCATATACGGTTTTGGAGAGAATTTCAAGCGCTATCTTTTGATAATAAAAGTGTTTTAATCACAGAGATAATAGAAGAGAAATCTTACAAACACTTTGTCCCATTACTTATGGGTCACCCTGTATGGATAAAAATAGGAAAGAAATCGGTTACGTTACAACAAAACCTGATTATATCGGTTCGAAAGATGATGTTACCGGAGTTTTTCATGTCACCAGATCCTAGCAGTTGCGAAAATATCAGTTGATATAATTCAATAGGAGTCGATTGGGTATTTTTCTGATGTAAACAGATCCACAAACGGTTAATTGGAAAACCGTTAAAGTTTAGTTCGTTTCTTATGGGCTTCTATATGGAGTTTGCCTGATTTCGAACGAATCCGATGGAGAATACTTCCTATTCCCAAAATTTACACATTCCTGCATCGCCTTCTGACATGCAATCCCTTACCATCAATTCCGGAAAAGCAAAAACGACCCTTTCCCTCAAAAAAATGCAACAACCCGGAATTCCGGAATTTCTGCATATGCGGAATCACTACGACACGCAGGAATTCTGGGTCATTNNGAGGAATCCGAATATGGTATTGGGATTTGCTTTGGACCTCGGTTAGGTGAAATTAGCTGGATAATACAGAAATGTTTATTTTTGTAAAAATTCATGTTTTGAAATTTTCTGGTTTTTAGGACTTCCAGTATTTCAAGCTTACGGTATATAGAGAAATTATTTGGACACTTGCAATGCTTATGTCGCAAAACAAATTTTAACATAAAGGAACTTATTTCATTTTCAATTCGATCATTTTATAGCTCGAAATGTTTCCTATCATCCACATCAAAATCAAACTTTTCTTCCAAATTTTTCTTGGGTTTCGAAAAGTTTTTCTAAAAGTTTGTTTGCCATATAAGTGTCATACGTGTTCAAATAATTTTTTAGATACTGTGTCTCCCCCGAAAATAGAAGTGTTTTGAACAAAGAATTTGCCCAAAGTACTTAGAATTAGAAGCTCTACAAATCCTGAACGTTTCATCAAAATCGGAGAATTTTGTTGCACACCGTGGGAGAGACTCCATGGAAATATTCGATATGATTTCCTCCTTTCGGCTTGTGACCATGAGAGTAGAGTCAGCTGACGTGATTGAGTGCATGACTGTAGGTATAGAAGCAGTACAGGGACTATTTGCGTATTACTAATGGTAAAAGGAAGTGCGATCATGACTAATCAATTATCGGCATTGTAAGTGCGCAATAAATTCGTTTGCCTCTCTTGTCTCAGTCCTTAAAAGAGAAGCATATAAATAGCATATAAGCTCAGAAGCAAAAAAAGTACTTATTTGCTCCTTGTATCTATTTACTTTCTTATCAATGAAATTGAATGTCAAGGCATACTTGTAAAGATAATCTCAAATCTTCGTCTTTTTTGTCATCGATTAATGATTTGACGTCTGACATGAACGAAACGATATGCTTTTCTTTATATTGATGAAATTCGTCCGAATATGAAATACTCATAATAGTCAACACGAAAAAAGACGCGAGTGAGAGTGAAATTAAGAGAGAGAAGAGAACAAAATGCGAACACGCCATCCGGATACAAACACGAGAGAATCTAACCCTTAGAGTAGCGAGAGTGAGTGCGAAACAGAGCAGCAAAAAGAACGAGAACAGAAGTAAGAACACATAGATGGACGGCACTCCATCACACCAAAGGAAATCTAGAATTAAGAGAGGAATGAGGTTCTAACAATATAACTTTTAAAACACCTATCGATTACTTTTTCTCGCAGAATTATCAGGATTGTTTCTAGCAGAATACTCATACTCTACAGGTGGTGTGGCTTTCTAGCAGTACTTCCTGAAAACACCGAAAAATATAGAAATGAAAAAAAAAGAAAGTTATATTGAATTTTTCTATCCGTATAGAAAACTATAGAATCTTCATTTTTCTTTGCTAAAACACCGTTTAGAATTATTCAGAAACACAAGAATATCACATACAGTCATCAGTCGTTTTCTTGTGCAAATCATAGCGGGTGTGGGTGTGGGTTTGTGAGCGTGGGTTTGTGGGTGTGTGGCTAGGGATGTGCAGTTTCGGTGAAAACAGTGAATTACTGGCAGGGATGCCACTGCACTGAGCGCACTGACTGCAATGACTCACTGACACTGGTGTTCACTGAATCAGTGGATACGCCGACATGGTGTTCACGGAATCAGTGCATACACTGACACTGATTGCACTGGTTCTACTGTCTGCACCGACATTGGTGTTCACTGAGCCAGTGCATACACTGACACTGACTGCACTGATGTCAGGGTTTACTGGAACAGTGGTGCTCACTGAAGTATCAAGTCACCGACTCTATCAAAGTATGCACTGCTCGTGACTTTATTTATAATTATCAACGGAATTAGCGTAATGACCATACCTATTCCTCCAAAAAAGAGGATTCATTTAAGTAATCTATAATTTTGAATAATAAAGTCGATTTCAAAGAAATACGCCACTTATAATCCTAATATTGACACATAAGTACGGTATTTTATGACTCAACCAGATTCATTTAAAGAAGATGAGTGTTTCTTAAAATTTATATGGACTTTGTAAAACTATTTGTATCGTTACGATTACTTGAATTCTTCGCTTTATTTACTCTTAGTGATGTTGTGCAACCCGAATACACTGAAAAAATGGTTCCATTCGATGAAAATCTTTTGTTAATCCATATATTACAAGCGGAATATGTCGTCGTCTTCTGTGTATAAATTCTAGTCAATGAAAATCAGTATCAGTACGTCAGTGTTCCAGTATGCGTTAGTGCAACAAGCGCAGTCGGTGCCAGTGTATGCACTGGCTCAGTGAACACCAATGTCGGTGCAGACACTGCAACCGAAGTAGGCAGTGTCAGTGTCATCAGTGTACCGGTGAACGCCAGTGTGACTTTATCGGTGATCAGTATACTGAAACTGCACATCCCTATGTGTAGCTATGCCTTTTTCTCCGACTTCCACACCCACGACAGCCACACCCACACCCACACCCACACCACACCCACACCCCACACCCATAACTGAAGATTATGCTAAATAAACAGATGGTTATATTTTTAAGCCAAAATCTAAATTGTATTATATTTTCCAGTTTTATCGGTTCTGAACTTCATTTTCCCTTTTTCTTGTTTATATTATGCATAGAATCATGTGTCTAAGAAGGAAACTTCGCAGTAAGCTAGATTTTCGTTAGTTGTTTTCAGTATATGCATTTAGCCTTTTTTTAATGCATATATGTTAATTTCTGGTTTTCATATATCTGTTTAATGAACGGCTATTTTATTTTAGAAAAAATTAAAAACGGTGTATAATTTAACGAGCTGGCTCTTTCAGAAAGGATCTTTTGATTTTGAAGGTACAGTCGAGGAAAGATCGATGAAACTGAACATGTCTACATGATGAAGAGGCTCAGAAAATAAGCCTTTTATCTAGACGTAATTGATGAATGGTAACTAAAAATACTAATTATGTGAAAAATGTCTATGCAATCGAATGATGAAGATTTTCTGGATAATACATAAATAACAATGAACAAAAGAAGAAAACACTTGCATAGTGTCTATTAGACATGGACCAAATCCAAACAGTCTGAGCTCGATGAGATTGATGGCAACGTGAACAAATGTACTACACCATGAATCGATGAGAATCATATTTACATTTCATGCAAAAGAATTTACAAAAAAGTGAAACTATGCATGATATGCATTAACATGTTCTAACCGGTAAAGGAGCAAAAGAAGTCCGACCTGTTTAAGAAGTATCTTATAATTCTTGAACCATGATCTTTCATTCGCATTAAAAGCCTCCAAGAATAACAGGCGTGTTTAAATAAGTACAACTCATCCTACAAAAGATTATGCATTTTTACTAATCTCAAGCAACTCATTAGTTTAAACAAGCTTAATTGCTTCAGACAAAAGAAAAGAAATAATAAACAGATGTTACACTTAATAAAACCCGTTATGAAAACAACGCGTACAAACGCGTAAAATACGGGTTCTAAATAGGTAAAAATACTTAAATCTACAAAAAAATCTACGCATTTTAACTCTTAGACGTTGTAACGCGTTAAAACGCCGTTTTAACGAAATTTTAACGGGTTTTAACGCTTTTTTTTAGAGTCTTGCCTGACCGGGTATTAAAAGCGAGTGTGAGATAAATAGCTCAGCGATTGACTCAACAACTTTAGCTTTTCCTAAGCATCACAAGTAGGCTAATAAATCAATAACGTCTGCATCTGTCTTAATGCCATAGTCATTGAGGGAAAACGATATTCAACGAATCGTCTCGTGTGCTTTTGATGATGTCTTCAAATTACTCTCCCCAACCTTGGCGTCAATAATGCATTAGCAGAAAAAAAGATTCATACATTGAAAAATAAAATTTTTTTTCTGTTAGATAAGTTGAAAATGGCGGCAAATACAATCGATGAGTCTACTCTCGAAGACATAGCATCAGATTCTGAACCTGATCATACCTTGTATTATGATAACTCAATTGATACAGAAGATGACGAAATCATTAACGATCATCATTCAAATGTTTACAATCTCGACGATGTTACTGGTAACTCTTTTCCTGCTTTTCAAATCTTCGATTCTGTGGAAGCCGCAAAGTCATGCTCATATTTTAAAGTACAAATCGACGGAAAAGAAAAATGTATGCATAAACAAACATGCCTCTTTACAGAAGAAAAGACATCTATATCGGCCGACCGATTACGACGAGTCATTCAGCAAAATAAAAATTCATAGTTAACTTGAAAATGTTTGTAGATATTACAATTGTCGACTTTTTATGTTTTCTTTTTGTTGTCTACTTTCTTTTTTTACTTATTTAAATAAAAGTATGTTAAAATAATTCGTATTTTCTCGATTTAATATCATTCAAAAACGCTCTTATGATAGCTTTCAATGCTTTGTAACATTAAACATTAAAATTGCGACTGCTTCCGCTCCTAACACATCTCTAGTATGTCGAAGTTTAAAATAATATTCGGAAATAGCAACAGATATGGAATATAAAATAGATGACTTTGATGATTTTTAAATCATTGGAGTCAAGAAAATCATTTTAAATCATTAAAATCACCAAAGTCAAAAAAGTCACAAAATCAGTCGTTTCCTCCCTTGCCAAACTATGCATATGCTTTCGGAATTCAAACATCAAACATCAACCAGCAACGGAGCATCCTTTATCTTGTCGGTTAAATGGCGTTTCATGACTTGTTTGGGTAGATAGTTTGCGAGTAAACGATCTATCAGTTGATCCTTTTCGCTTTCAGGCAAGAACGACGATCGTGCTGCATTGAATACACATTGACTCAGTTGTGCAGGTGATAATTTCAGATCGGTTAGTGCATGTTCATATTCGTGTTCGATGGTAATCTGTGATACAGACGGATCATCGCATGATAGGGAAAAATTGAGATGATCACGACCAAAATGATGAATGGGATGCCAAATATCTTTTTTCGATTTGACATGCGTATGAAGCGTTGTCTTTGTTTCGTGACCGTGCAGCATTAAGTGCTTTTCATGTTTTTCACTATCTGTCGGCATATACTTGCCGACAGCATTCGTGTGTAGAGACGATGTTAAACAGCATTCAAGATGGATATCTCGACTGTGAACGATTTCATAGATAGCTGGATCGTCGATAATGGCATAACCATGGCCAATTCGTTCGGCATGACACTGTTCAATTGCTTGACGAACAGAGTCGGCCGAGCCTGTCTCCCCGGCGTGAACGGTACGATGTATGCCAAGTTTGACAGCACGTTCAAAGGCAGCCACATGAGGAGCAAACGGATAATTATGTTCGTTGCCAGCGAGATCGATACCCACTACGCCAGCTGATCGATATTTATATGCCAGATCCACCACTTCCATTGACCTGAGACGAAAATATATTTTATATAGTCTTTCGAAAATCCCATCCATCCTTTAAAGAAAACATGTCAGAGATATCGTTCTCTAAGGCTCTATTCGAATACATTTCATTTCAACTAATCTTATGCGGTTTTACTTGGGAAAACTTCATTCTTTCAAAAAAAATAGAATTCATATTAAAATGTATTGTTGAGACAACGGGGGACAGATGGTGAGAGTGACTCATTACTATCATACCATTCGGAATGCGAACGAATGCAACAAAGTAGTGTTCGAACATCGACATGGAACTCCTTTATGCCTCGTTGAAATCCACGATTGATCGCTTCGATTACCTTACGAAACAAAAGAATATTGTGATATCTCTTCAAAATTAAAAAAACGTCAAGCATGCCTGTTCAGGTGTGAGAGTATTGCCCGTTAATAACTGAGGACTATAGCGCACTTCCGTATAGAGTACACCTTGTATTGCTTGATCTTCGACAAATTCGTAGGCGACACGTTCAAGGGCATCCGCATCACCAGCCACAATGGCTAGGAAGA